>JBBPPC010000293.1:0-23849 GCA_038091775.1 Leccinum olivaceopallidum | reverse complement strand
GAAGGCCACATAGTACACAATAGGTCACAACCCCTATTTTGTGATAGTTGCATTGTGTGACAGTTGCATTGTACATGGGCGTCCTGGAAGGCCATATACACAATGGGTCACAACCCCTATTTTTGTGACAGCTGCAGGGTGCATGGGCGTCCTGGAAGGCCACATGCACACTGAAGTCAATCTACAAATTCCCACTCTTCCCAAATCTGGAAGAGTGTCGGAAAGTCTGGAAGCTTGTGACAGCTGCAGGGTGCATGGGCGTCCTGGAAGGCCACATGCACACTGCAGTTAATCCTACAAATTCCCACTCTTCCCAAATCTGGAAGAGTGTCGGAAAGTCTGGAAGCTTGTGACAGCTGCATTGTGCAATTGTACATGGGCGTCCTGGAAGGCCACATGCACACCATAGTGAGAGCCCCTATTAAATAATTTGTTGTGCCAGCTGCATAGTGTATGGGCTTCCTGGAAGGCCACATGCACAACAAAATGAGAATCCCTAACAATTTTTGTGACAGCTGCATAGTGCATGGGCGTCCTGGAAGGCCACATAGTACACAATAGGTCACAACCCCTATTTTGTGATAGTTGCATTGTACATGGGTGTCCTGGAAGGCCATATACACAATAGGTCACAACCCCTATTTTTGTGACAGCTGCACTATTGTGTATGTGGCCTTCCAGGACGCCCATGTACTATGTAGCTGTCATAAAAAATATTTAATATTTAATTATTTAATAGAGGCTCTCACTATGGTGTGCAGCTGTCATTGTACATGGGCGTCCTGGAAGGCCACCTACACAATAGGTCACAACCTCTATTTTTGTGACAGCTGCATGGTGCCAATGGGCGTCCTGGAAGGCCACTTGTGTCCTAGCTTTCCATGTAACTGTCACAAAAAAATAGGGGTTATGACTGTAGTGTGCATGTGGCCTTCCAGGACGCCCATGCACCCTGTAGCTGTCACAAAAATAGGGGTTGTGACCCATTGTGTATGTGGCCTTCCAGGACGCCCATGCACCGTGCAGCTGTCAGAAATACAATATGGGCTATGACTATAGTGTGCATATGGCCTTCCAGGAAGCCCATTATCCACTATGCAACTGTTACAAAAAATCAGAGTTGTGACTATGTTGTGTATGTGGCCTTCCAGGACGCCCATGCACAATGAGGCTTCCAGACAATCCGACACTCTTCCAGATTCAGAAAGAGTGTTATAGGGGTTGTGACCCATTGTGTATATGGCCTTCAAGGACGCCCATGCACCATGCAGGTGTTGAAAATGCAATAGGGGCTATGACTATAGTGTACATGTGGCCTTCCAGGATGCCCATGTACAATGCAACTGTCACAAAAAATAGGGGTTGTGACCTGTTGTGTATATGGCCTTCCAGGACGCCCTTGCAGTGTGCAGCTGTCACAAAAATTATTAGGGGCTCTCATTATGGTGTGCATGTAGCCTTCCAGGACGCCCCTGCACTATGCAGCTTCACAGCCCCTATTTTTTCTGGAGACCTGCACAGTACATGGGCTTCCTGGAAGGCCACATGCACAACGAGTCTTTAGCCCCTATTTTCTTGTGACAGCTGCATTGTAAATGGGCATCCTGGAAGGCCACATGCACACTAGGCATAAATCCTATTGTATTTTCAACACCTACATGATGCATGGGCGTCCTGGAAGGCCATATACACAATGGGTCACAACCCCTATTTTCTTCTAACAGCTGCATGGTGCATGGGCGTCCTGGAAGGCCACATGCACACTGCAGTTAATCCTACAAATTCCCACTCTTCCCAAATCTGGAAGAGTGTCGGAAAGTCTGGAAGCTTGTAATAGCTGCATCGTGCAGGGGCGTCCTGGAAGGCCACATACACAATGGGTCACAACCTCTATTTTTTGTGACAGCTGCATTGTGCATGGGCTTCCTGGAAGGCCGCATGCACACCAAGGTCTATTTTTGGCTCATTTTCTTTTATACGCTTCCGGATCTTCCCGAATATGAAGAGTGTCGGAAAGTCTGGAAGCCTTTCACACTTCCAAGTCTTGGACTTCCTTGAAGGGTCACAATCCTATTCTTCTACAAGTTATTGAACCTACAGTTGGCAAATATTCTGGGCCTTCTGACAGCTGTAAATAGATGAAAAAAATCCTTTGACTCGAAAATTTGGTGAAATGGGAAATATAAAGTATAAACATGTCCTACGTGTAATCACAATAATCAGAATTTTCTACCCTTATTACTCGTTCGGATTTCTGTGCTCTTTGCGATTCAAGCACTATTAGTGCTACATGATAAGTTTACTATCTACCTATTCTACCCCCGTTGTTTCCCCTTTCCACGTTTCACTGGGATACTTTTGAAACGACCCATAGCACTGGGAATTAGTGGAGTCCCCCCAATCTCTTCTATGGTTTCAGAATGGTGGGAACTAGAGGAAGCATTTTCCATCCTCAATTGGCGTGTAGGTTGGCGTGCACGAACACCTGGATTCACAGATGCCTTGGTCTTAGGAAGTAAAAGTTCCTGGGATGGTGGAGATGATGAGATATTGTGCTGTGGAGATGAGGGGAAGCTTGGAGGATCAAGGAAAGGTGAAGAAAAACGGATATCTTTGAAATTAAATTCTTCCGCATCTTCCGATCTTGATCCCTTCTTGAAGCTGTGATCCCGTTCCATAACCTGTACCAGATGTTTTGCATCAGAATCATTCCAAATGTCTCCCTCACCACCTGCATCCTGGCCTCCAAATAGACTAGAGTAAGAGGGAGATGATGATTGTGGTGAAGACATGGCAGGCGAAGAAGGAGGCAGAGTGGAAGGGGATGGAAGTCGACTTTGTGTAGGTAGCTGAGAGGTATCTGGGATGATAGTGGAATGAGAGACTTTTATGGAAGGGTTGTCGCGAACAGCAGTAGAATCTGAGGTTGTATTGTTCACTGGTGCCGAGAGTTGAGGTATTTCCCTTCCCTTGCCTTTCCTGGCCTTCTTGGATTTTGCTTCAGAGTTCTTAGGTGGAGAGGCAGGTGCTTCACGTTTCCTTGAAGTACCCACAGAAGGTCCAGAAGACTTTTTAGAAGTGGAAGTTTTGGTCCTTCCGGCAGGTTTCTGGGCCGGGTCCTTCCGGGCCTGTTCCGAGTCGGAAACATCGGAATCAAACCCGGTGACCGGGGAATGTTCACTTTTACCTTGGAACAAGGACACTGTAGGTATTATATCACGGTTTAAGTGAGCGAATATTTATATAATCAAGGATACGAACATGTGTTGTCATCCATGCCAACAAAGGCGAGATGAAGTAAACCTTTGTCGAATGCGATGTTGTTGAGGAAAACATCTGGGGTCCCGCGAGCGACAAGCCGGTAGAAGTGAACTTGTTTCTTTTGAGGGAACCTATATATACGACCGCGCAATTGTTCATCGTCAAGGGCTGACCACAAGGTGTCCTGTTTTCCAATAAAAAAAATGTAAAAATGATATATACAGGTTAGAAAGAGGAGTGGCCCACAGCAATGATCATAATGTTAGCGCATGCAAGATTGAGGCCCACAGCTCCAACCATGGAGAGTATCAAAACACGTGGGCCGGATTGACGACTAGATGATCTGAATTCCTTTAGAATTAACTTCCTTTTGTTTTGAGTGATTTTTCCATGCAACTCCACAGTCTTTACGCCATATAGAGCCAACACCTAGATGGATGTGGTGAGTCAAGTTGATAAAAGGTTACTGTAGATGAACATGAATTTACATCACGTATGGCAGCATTGGAAGAAGGGAAAGCTGAGAAGATGACTATGCGATCGCATTCTGCAAGGTCGGGATTCTGAACCATCACTGGGGTGTCTGAGTGAAGGGTTTGGCCATCTTCAAGAATTGATAGTGGCGACGCATTGTCCTTATTCAGGTGATGGTGGACTATCTTTGCAAGGATATCGAGTTTGGTGGAGGCTATTGTGGTCCATTCATCGAGAGTTTTGGGTTTTTGCCAACTCTCTCCGGTAGAATGAGGATTCATACGAGGGTGCAGCAGTCCACGGCGGATTTCAATGTAAAAGTTCTAAACAAATGAATCAGTATGGATTAAGGGAAAAACCAAAGACTTGTTTTAGGAAGCGATCGGAAAGCTGGGTTCCGGAGTAGAACCCGAGAAAAAGAGACATCTGGACCTGGAGGCCCAGGTTTGCGCAGAGGATAGGAACATATACAAAAAACTCATTTTATCTCACCTTTCCTGTTCCTACTACTGTGGTGAGGGGGGTCTCGTCCACCAATTGACGCGTGAGTGTGGTTAGCACTTGCTTCTCCCATTCTCGTAGTTCCAGGAGCATCACATGCTCGCAGTAAGGCGCCATGCCGGATATCTTGTTTCCTTCATCGTCCACAGAATCTAAGCTACGACGGATTACATTTCCAGAGAAGATATTTCTCAATATTGGAATGTATTTCTGAAGCTTTGGATAGAGCTCCGTCTTTGTGGGGTCATGGGCCTCGGATCCTGCAAGAATTTTGTGAAGTTGTTCTGCTCCATTCTCAGATTCGCGTTCAGTCTTCCGGTCTCTGGCTTGTGCACGGCTCAATTCTCGGGTCATCTGGACAAATTGTGCGTTCTCTGCACAGGCAGCTAAGCCCAAGAGGTGACCAATAATCCACAAATCCTAGAGGGATGTTAGGGTATTGGAAGGATAAGCGAGTAAATCTCACCTGTAATTTTGTCAGGACTGGGGTAGCAGTCATGGCAATCATGCTGGAGGAATTAGCCCGAAGAGCATAAGCAGCACTGTGCAACTTGTTCAATTTGCGCGCTGTGTGAGCCTCGTCCATAATGAAGGCAAGGTACTGGTGGTTGTAAAGAGTGGTGGAGACACGAGATGAATAATAACTGCTCTTTTGTGGTTGATCTCCAACTTTCCGAATCATATCCATGAAAAGGTTAGAAGCGTCATCTTGGAGGGCCTGGGAAATTTCGGATTGAGCAAAGGAACCAAACCCGAGATCGGAACCAAAGAACTTGGTGAAGACAATAAAAGGATAGACTTACGCTCTCGGTAGCCAGTACTATTCTGTGGCAATTTTCATGTCGGCTCTGGGTAAAAATGTCTGTCCACCAACTCTTGCGACTACCAAGCTTTCCTGTGTAGGGAAACAAGTCGAACGTGCCCCGCTTAAGGAATCTCTCGATCTCTCTTGTCCACTGGTAATGGAGGTTTACGGGGCATACTATGACGAAAGGATTGCTCGGAATGTTTCCTTGTTTTCCTTGCCATTTCTTATCGCCTAAAATGTCCAATCTCAGGTGAACCGGCAGAAAAAAAACGTGATAAGAACAAAAACCCACCAAAACTACCAGGAAATTCATTCTTCTGTTCAAAGTAATGGCGATAGTAGGCCAAGCATGCAATAAATCCTATGACTTGAAAAGTCTTTCCAATTCCCACCCCATCCATCAGCAAGACTGGTTCACCGTCGAAAGCTCTCTCCAGCATTCTGTAAATACCGACCAGTTGATGCCACCGAGGTTGTACCAGGTCCCGAGTATTGCTCTCTGAGGCCAACCATTTCTCGCCTTCGTTACTCCAAGGTTCGATGGTACCATCAGGGTCAGCGTACTCCTGGAAAAAGGGGAGTTTATGATCTTGGAGGCCCAAACAAGACCACAGTTGTTCTTCGGAAAGCCCGGAAAGAGATTCTGTTCCCTCGGTCCAAGCGAAGTCTATTCCGGGGCCTTCCGGAAGTTCCACGCGGGAATTGTTGTCCTCTCCTTCTAAGTTCTCCAGAGTTGATTTAATCAATTGCTGGACTTCCTGGACTTCTTTCTCAGAAGCCAACTTTTTTAGTGCATCTTTGAGAACTTTTGGCAGCTCTGCGTCATAGTGGACATCATCCCAAGTCAGTTTTCCTGCCATTGATCACATTCGTACTTTACTTACTCTCCTCTCCTTCCCCCTTGGACTCATCATCCTGGGCTGCTTCCAGCATGGCATCCAGCTTACTCCTCTGGTCTTGAAGCTGTTTCACACTCTCCGCATCTTTATAACGTGTCAGGATTTTGATGACCTTCCGGAGCCCAGTCAGATATGGTCTTATGGTATCTATAGTAGGGGAGGCGCCTTCTTGAGTGATATCTAGAAGGTGAGTTAGAAAAGCATAGTTGACGTCTTGCATATAAAGTGCAACTCACTAGTCCAGTCCTTCTCCAGCTTCACCTGCTCCACTTCCAACGTATTTGTATCCCGGTTCACAGACTTTCGGTATCTCTGCCAAGTCTGGACAATCAAGGAATCGAGGAACTCCTTGACTTCCTGAACTAGAAACGTGTTTTCATCTTCTTCAAAAGCTGATTCGCCTAAGAGAGCATGTGCAAGGGGCAGGAGAATGACATTTGCAACTTGGGAATTCTCCAAAGTGGGCAGCTAACTAATATTTAGATATCACAGCGTTGGATACAAAAGACCTCAAGGATATACCTTCCGTGGGTTTTTCTTGTTCCGAATCATGACTTCGTAAGGTGAACACTTGTGCTCAATGAACACTTGGTCAATCCTACTATTCATGTTCCACCTCTTGGTCCAGTTCTTTTGTACCCAGTTGTTCCATTGAGAGCGGCCAACACTATTGTTGTCACTTGATGAGGCGGAGTACTTGGATTTATCATCAGATAACCAAAGGTTTCTTGCGTAGGCTTCCACAGTTTGAGCCCTCTGAGTGGTCCAGGATGGCACATTGGGAGTAGGTGTGTCAGGAGCAGAATGTGGTACGATCTCCCAAGGTAAACCGTAGACTTTTGTGTTCTCCTGCCAGGTGGAGCTTGTCCAAGGCAGGCCCTCAGTGTTTCCCAGAATGAGCAAGGCAGTGCTGATGGCAAAGGAAGGCATGTTCTTTGGATGCAGATGGGTGTGAAGAGATTTATGGGCTAAGCTAGTTCGTCCTGCGTAGCTTTCAAACTGACTTGGCAAAGTAAATTTTACCCGAGGAACTAGGACTATATTGGTATACTGGTGCCTGATGTCTGAGGCCCCATCTTTCTCCCTTATTAGGATATTTTCTATCGTTTTAACCAGGTCTTTTAAGAGGTATATGGATGCAGGCTTCAAGGGAAGATATAAGGAAATGAACTGATAAGCTTTGGTGATGGGATTACACCAACTCCAGTCCTGAATAACCGGAAACACCGGAAACACCGGAACAGCCGGAACAACCGGAACAACCTAGAACTCTCAAATATCCACCAAATACCTGTTACTCAATAAGAGCACATATATTTATACCCTCATTTTAATGTATCTAGACTTGATGGAACAGTAACAAGCAGCTGCTTCGTACTCCTTGAGAGATGTGGGGAAAGGTTTAACCGCAATAATATGATGTACATACTCAATGTTTGTCTATCCCACATGACTCCAATGTCCTTCCCATTGAACCTGATGAAGGAAGTGAATCCTTTCTGTAAAATAAATAAATAATGAACGTAAAGTTTGCTTTTAACCCCAAAAATCTCAGGTCCTTCTGTAAGCGAAACCTTTGGAACATTCCAGCTCCATCACCTAAACCAGATCTAGGGATATTTTCTCTGGAAGCCCCATCGAGCCCACACCACTTTTTTTCCTCAGAAAACACCCCAAACTTTAATTCCATCACCACGCAGCAGGATGCCTATGCGACCATATCCAGATGACCGCGAGGATGAGCCTGTACAGTTTACTCTGTCTCAATTCGTCCGGGAAGCCGCTAGATATTTTATCCAAATGAAAAATACGCAAGATCCGGATGATGAACAAACCTTTCTCAAGTTTGTCCTTGCAGGTAGACGTGGTTTGGAAAGGGAGGAACAGCGCAGCGTCACTTTGAATGTGACTCAAGGTCAATCCGATATCGAGGATGTAACTACCACCCGTGATTACGACTCTTTGATTGGGACTACGAAGACTCTACCTTACCTAGTTCCTCTGACGGTCTGGCCTGTCCCATCCTTTAGAGATACCCTTACGACCAGTAACCATGTCACCTCTATTGCTTACGATCGTAATGTGAGTCTTTGCTGCCTGTCTCTTTCTTATCTGTATTTACTCAACCTACGTTAGCGAAATGCCATATATGCGCCAATGCACTCCATCCCCAATATTGCCCTTGGAAAGGTCGCCAATCGATCGGTTGTACGAGTTTTCTTTCCCCGAATGTATTCCGCCCTACAAAGCAGGAAAATCCCAACTGCCAGCTTAGAATTGATCTACAATCGTTGCCTCCTTCCTACCATTCGCAATCTCATGCGGAATCAAGCTACCCACTGGCCTCCCAACTACCAGACCGCTTTGGACACCGGTCGGGATCATGCTGGTCGTCTGCATTTTCGAAGCCTCGACGTACCTGCCCATCTAATGGGCGATTTTTCTCGTTTGTACCTCAGGGCTCTTGAAGACCTTGGCGATAACTTCAAAGACGCATATTTTGGCCATGAGCTTCGCGGTTGGAAGGCTGCGACTGTACATAACCTTAACTTCAATCCTGCCGATGAAGATGGACGTTTGGAGAATGATCCTGCTGCCCCAAGTCCTGCCCATGAGCGTGTGGTCGCTTTGGAGGACCTTACAAGAGTACTGGACTTGGAAGCTGTCAACCGGAATCAATGGTTGATAGACATCGGATTGGAGTTCGGAGTTCCCGGAAAGGTTGTCACATGGCGCGCTCTGGGTCACGAAGCCCTGATCCATTTCCTTCTTCCCGACCTGGATAATCCTGGAACAGTGATTTCCCGCAGCAAAACCTTCTACGTTGATCCTCAGATGCACCTCCAGGATATCGCTGGTTTTCGCTGGTCACCAGGTTCACGTTCCAACGTCTTTAAGTATATCCAGGCCTACACCACAGAAAAGGAAATTTCTTACCAGCTGCACACCGGTATCTTTTCCCGTCGGAAAGCATCGGAACTCCTCAATCGCAGGCAGTCCGCCAAGCTGACTGCTGATGTGGAACAGCAAAGCCAAATCATCCATACTTGCACCGGTGATGACCCTGAGGCAAACCAAAGGCCTCAGGAAGGTTGTGCTAGGCTGGAAGTTCGAGTTTCCTTGGCGGACGTGGACGACGTGCTCACTCATTTCCCCCCTAACCTTCTCAACCAAACCATGATTCAGATAAAGGCTCGGAATTGGTGGTCTGTTATCCTCCTTTTCCTCTGTGTTTTTGTTTCATCTGTCTCACTCAATTTCATATATAGGTACTTCAAATGGCTTCGCCTGGCTGCAGTCCATATTGTGATTTCCAATCTTTGCAATTCCCCCAGCAAGGATCGTTCCTCTGACAGCTCCCTTGCCCTTGGCGCCCTCATGGTCTGGATTCTCAACGGTGCACATCATACTCCAGTGCACCGTCTCATTAGATTGGCTGAGCAGGCATGCCCACATGTTCTTGCCGAAGAAGATGTAGATCCAGATGACCCAGATGCCCTCACTGCTCCACTCATGTATGAAGCCGGAACATACTTTATATGTGATATTGTAACCGACACCCGAACTCATGTCTATCGCATACCCCATTCCAAGGCTTTTGACCTGCAATTGATCCTTCAAGCTTACGAAAAGGGAACCATGAATGAACTTCTGCATGTAATCGGAACCACAGATGTCGCAATTGGGCCTCAACCCCGCCATACCGAACGCACTACCAATCGCTCTTCCAATAAGACCATGGATATTCGTCACATCAGACCCGAGGAACGTCCTTTGCCTACCCTCACAGCCCGTCTTGATGGTCTTCCTTTGCCAAATCCCCAACACCCTCGTGGCCCTGATGTGGACTATTTCCAGCAGAATGGTGGTGGAAATCGTCAGGCCGAAGGTGCTGATGATGAACCCCAGTTCCAAGAGGATCCTCAGAACCCCCTCAAGAATGAAGTTCAGGTCATTTTGGAACAGTTTTATTTCGACATTCTCCAAGAATCCCCGAACAAGAAAAGTAAAACGGAGGGTTCATGGACCAATATCCCAGCAACATTGAGGCATGAGCTTGGCGTCGAGGATCTCTATATGCATCTTGATTTTCCTTTCCATGGTGCACAGTACACTGTCCTTGCCGCGGATAAATGGGTCGGGCATTTTGACAGATTCTTTCCTTCCAAGGTTCCCGAACGTGTAGGTCAGAACTTCGGAAAGGCTCGGTACTTCCAGATGTATCTCAATCTTGTCAGCCGCCTCTCACTGCAGAGGCTTGGTGAGGTCCGCAGCGAACTCAGAAGAAAATTCAACAGCCTGGCTTGGATTCCCCACACCGAATGTGATCGCATGTGGTCCACCCGGAAGATGACTTCCGGACAGTGGCACTCTCTTCCCAGAAATCGTATGGAAGGCCCAAAGATCGCCATAAATCCTTACAGGTTTGCCCGACTGGGTGGTCAGCCCAGACTTCGTCCTCCTCCAAGGGTCGAAGACATCGAACCAGAGGAGGGAGAAGAGGACGCACAGGATTTGGATTTCGAAGCAGAGGATGCATAGTTCCTTCCCTATCTTACTTTGACTTCATGTAGAATATAAAATTGAAACAATTTTTTCCCGTCTTTCAAGCCACTTCAAAATCCTCCGATCTCTCTCATGTCAGACAGACCCAAGTCCAAGTCCAAAGATATCCGAACGGAACTCTTCGGGCACCTCAGTTTCTCTTCAGCGACCTGTCACTCAGGCTTTCCATATTCTGTGAACAAAAACTGACACTCATACATACATGCGCAGGATATCTATACACTCAGTGAGAATCCTGAGATGCAACTCCAACTCTGCATTCCCTTTCCCCAATATCTGTACTCTGTTCAGGTGAAATTCCGTAGTCGTAAAGCCTTTTCGGCACTTCACCACCATCTTGACTGCGGAAGCAAGCAAATACAAGGCTTCCGAAAGCTCCGAGTTCTCTTTTTCGATGTCCAATACAAACTGCATGTGAAAGTCCAGCAGTAGACAGCATGCCGAATCCTGCAACTCCTTTTCTGCGGTACTCTCTACTAGTACCAAAGAGTTCCGGTCTTTCCGCAGTACCTCGGGCAGCAAGGTTTCGGATGCGGGAAATTTCCGTTGTCTTCCGTCTATTATTTCTGTGTTCTTGACCGCAAAGGCTGACTCTATTCCCTGATATATTCCAAGTGCCCGTCAGTCTTCATACTGTGGAGGTTACTTTTCAAAATAAATGATGCTCTACCTTTCCACTAAGACCGTGTGTTTTCACCTGTTCCCTAGTATCTAATTCTTGCAGCAGTGTACTTGCCACCAGCTGACAGTCTGCCTGAATCCACGTGTCAAAAGTCGACTCCCAATTTTTCTGTTTCTTGAAATTGAAGTTGAGATAGATAACACAAGGTCCAGGATTTGAATTTGTTTGGTTCCTCCGAACCCGTTGGGCGAAAGACCGAATCATCTTCCGCGTGCCTATCACATCCATCCCAGTTCCCACTACCAGCAAGAGATCTATGATCTGTTTTTCAGAGAGATCCTGTTGCTCAAATTCTCCGATCCGCTCCCCATCTGGATGTTCCTGACCATAGAGAACCACATCCGGAATCAACAGCGGTATTCCCTGCACTCGCTTACCTGCATCCCTCCTTTCCTCTTGTGTTCTCCAACAAGTTCTGCAATGTGGAAATATTCCCTGCATGAGTTCACCCTCATATATTTCCTCCTCCTCGACCGCTTGACAAGACGGGCAGTATAGGTACCGAAGACTCCCATGCAGCGGGATGCATTTGAAAGGTTTTAGCACCTCTTCAGGACGAGTTCTATGATATGTTGATAGTCCAGCTTTGTGTTCAAGGCCATCGATGTTCTGTGTGTATGCCCGCACCAAAGTCCCCTGCTCGTCCAGTCTTTTCATGAGTCTGTGAAACGCAGTAGGCTTGCATTCATCCGTTGCTTGAGCTAGACTGGCCACGAAGCGCCCAAATAAAGGCCTCTGGTTCTTATCCTGAATAGTAGAATTACCTTAGTTCTTTGACACCACCCATTCATCCTCCTACTCACTGTGATCATAGAAAGTTGGAACATGTCCTTCAATTTCATCGTACCCAGTTCTGGAACCCCAGAGATCTTTTGCTTGCTTCGGAAATCCGGTATCCCTGCTTCGACAGAAATTCCAGCTCCTCAAAAAATCAAGGGGATCAGGATGCACATCTCCAGCTCTTCTTAGGATATTGATCGCTTACCACATATGAGAATGACACCTTTTGCATTCAAAATGGCAGATAAAAGTGTTTTTGTGAGGGGTTCTTCCCTAGTGAAGGAGCACTTTTCTATAGGCATGATGATGGTGCCAATTTTTGGAATCCAGTTTTCATTCAGGGGGAGATGGGTTGGGACTTGGGAGGGCTAGGGGAGGGCGTGGAAAAAGGTGTCTTACCTAAGGGAGAATGGAATTCTAACTTCAAGGTTTACTTGTACGTGCCAGATCATATATCATGAATTGATACCTTTCAAGGGCCCAATTTCCAGATCTAGTGAGGTAGGAAGTAAATATATTTACCTACAGAAAAATATTTGTGAACCGCTTTTGAGTAATGCAGGGGTAAAGGACATATCTTCTCTTTAATCATAGATACAGCTTCCTCGACTCTGAATCTGTTCATGGCATCTAGTGGATGTAGATATATATACTAGGTATAATCCCTTCAATTTTTGCAATAGGTCTACCGTGTTTTTGATGCTGCGTCTCGTGCATGTCTTACGAGGAGCCTTGAGTATTTCGTGTCCCAGAATATCACCGTGTGCACCGTTTTATGTGATTTATCGCAGCTGGAAAAGGAGTCGCGATCTTATGTCAATGTCGCAGATCGCATCGCAAAACTCAATTCAGGGTTTCTGCATTGGTTTTCGAACTCGAGGTAATAAGGGTAGTTCCAGTAGTTCCGGTAGTTCCGGTAGTTCCGGTAGTTCCGGTGGTGTAAGGTGGCGGTGCTAAAACTAGCTATTAGGCATGAGTTTTCCTACAATGTGTGTATTCTGAGTCGAGCCTAGGCTAGGCTACTGGATCCTGGGCCTGTTTTGTGCGGCTTGAGCATCCATTTCATACTTCTATTCCGCTGAATACGCACATTGCCAGATCTAGTGTACTATGTAGGACTAGAGAGCAATAGGTAGACGCGTAATCTGTCATACAGTTGAACGTTGAATATCAATTCTCTTGCAGTACTGACTTACTTAGTTATGCATTCCGAGTCCCATCTGACAAAGTTACTTTCACTCGACGACAGTCCCGTCAACTAATCTAGCACATTTCTGATTGTACGATAAAGAGAAATGGAATATATTTCTTACTTGGATTGAGGTTTGAGATGCTTGATACATCCGTTGAGCATATTTACTGCGTTGGACAATCTTTCATTTGCGGGTAACAATCCCTTCAGTCGGTCAAGATGGAATGTCACAATATCCGGTGTTGCACCTTCGACAAACAAATCCACAGACACTGTCAAGAGACTAACAGCTTCCCTGACCTCCGGGTTCAAGTCCTCTACAATGTCAAGTACCATGTTGAGATGGAATTGGAGGAGCTCCTCCCTGGATCCCTTCAGCCGTTTTGGTAGGGGTTGCTCATGTTCGACATCCAAGGGACGTTTCATTGCAGCTGATGATGGTCTACCAGAAGCCTTTTTGAAAACGGTTGAGCTGATGCTAAACATTGATGCCATTCGTTACGTACCTCAGCCAGAGCAACAGAATTGGTCTTAGATGAAGCTGAAGATGATCCACTAGAAACCTTTTCAAGGAAAAGATGAGCTGATGGTAATAATTGATGGAATTTGTTATGTACCTCAGCGACTACAGTTCCTGATGAATCTGATGAATCAACTCTGTTCTCTCCATCGGCTGAAGCTGTTGGTTGGGTCGATAGAATACCTTCATTCTCTGTGGTGTCTGGAACTGTGGTTGGAGTGGTGAGGACATGTCCATCCTCTCTGGTGCCTTCAGGTGCAGTTTGGGTCTTGACAACGCTTCCTTTCTCTCCGGTGCTTCCAGGTCTCGCTTGGAAAGTGAGGGAGCGTCAGAAAGGATGGGATGCTCAAGTGCTGAAGCAGAACACCTTGTCTCTCCCGAGAGTATGCTAGCCACACATTTAGAGCAGATCTGTCCGCCTCTTTCTGGCCCGCTGGCCAGGAGAATTTGAGGGAGGCTATGCTTTTCTTCGTCATGCGTGCGAGCGTGCGCTTGATAAGACCTTCTAGTTCCTGTTCAAACCCTTAGTTCCTCGTGCCTCAAATCACATAGAATACAACGCACCCTGAGGTAATACATCTGTTCCACAGAAAGACCAACTGTTGCATGTTCGTCAATAAAGAACTCGTCAAGAGAGTGCTTGTATTCCCTGAGCTCTGTCTCAGTGCATATTGGTCCCACGGAAGACATGTCGCAAGGTAGAGGTGAGTAAGTTTCTTGAGTACAAGTATCAAGCTTGGAAACTGCTTATAGATAGGGAGATTAGCTTACGGGAGTGTCGGCAATTTCCGACTAGGGCAGATTTTCAAACTAGCCTGAGAGGACTTCTCACCCGGACATCCCAGGTCACCCTCTAATGGGATCTCTTTACACCTTCCCAGTCTTTTGATCCTAATATATTATATTTGGATGAGCTATAGCTCAGTCTGCAATCGACATGACCATCCATCTGGATGTTCTTCTTGTATTAACTGTACGGGTTCATGAAGTAGTACTATAACGTTCACAATGCACAAAAAGTCCGAGCGAGAGACTTTTTTGGGTAGCACGCGAGACTTGTGAGTCAAAGCACACGCACCACCACTAGCAATTTTCTTAAGCACATGTATCAAGCCCAGCAATATGGATGGAAGAGTATGATACCGTAGGACAAATGACTAACTTACTACTCAACTTGTTCTAAATGAAGCCCGAATGTGTTTGTCCGTCTGTATGTCCATGACTTCCCGAAGCGCATCAACCTGCATTCACGGGTACGGGTCTTGATTTTGTGACCCGCAACGGTACCCGTACCTGCCGTGCAATACCCGCAGACCCTCGACTCACCCTCTTGTGCAAACACACACGCAAACGCAGTGTGTTTACGTTTGCATTTGCATACGAGCGTAGCTTGTCCGCGTCCTCCTGTGGAGTCGTTGTGGCGTTGCCAGTTGCCGTCGTGCCGTCGTTGTCAGAACGTCGCCGTGCCACGTAAGGCGTTCATCGTTGCTGTCGTCGCATCCTCGTCAATTGTCGACGCGTTGTTGTTGTTGTCGGTCGACATCGCGTCGTGTTAGTCGCATCCGTTGTCGCACTGTCGCCGCGTCGTCACATCGTCACATTGCGTCCGAGTGTCGACGCAGTCCGGTGACGGCGTGTTCGAGGTCTGGCAGAGGGTGAGTGAGGGACAGAGAGAGGGAGGGACACACATACGCACGTAGTACGCAACTGCGTTGTCGTCTTCGTGTTATCGCGATGTCGTCGTCGAGTCGAACGTGTCGGCGTGGACGAGGTCTACTGGGGTGGGTTGGGTGAGAGAGAGCAAGACGGAGAGACGGGCACCGTTCGAGTCGACGCGACACGTTCGTAGTGGGGTGGGATAGGGAGAGAAAGAGGGAGAGGGAAAGGCGGGCACCGTGCCACGCCATCGTCACGTCGTTCGACGTGGATGTCGTGTCGTTGACCTTGTTGGCATCATCACGACGGATCTGGCGTGGGGTGGGTGAGGGAGAGGGAGAGGGAGAGGCCTAGGGAGAGATGGTGGGGCGATTCACCGCCGTTGGAAATGGGCGCGGGGAGGAGGAGCCGCCTAAACTTTGTTTGGGTCCTGTGATGACATGTGATGGTGTGGCTGGACACAAGGCCATTAGGATGTTCGGAAAGGCCATTTCCCAGATCGGCGGCCTCTTCTTTTCGACATCAACTTCCCCTGTACCTATTTCGACTTCGCCTTTGAATCCGCGCGGGCTTATCGTCTTCACACAAACGTTAGGGCGATTGCTGGAGGTGTGGTCGGAGGTGTAGGAGTTGCACTGATCGCTGCGGTCGTTCGGTGCGTCTGGAACAAACTTTGCGATTGGCATTATCCCTCAACACATTTATACAGATTACCGATTCACAACCTCTAGGCGTAAGTTCCTCTCATTTTCCGATGGTCCATCGACGCATTACAGTATACGCTAGCCGTCTGTAAATGGGAAGAACCGTGCAGAGTCTGTGATTACAGACAATGGCTCACCTTCGTCGAGCTCTTGAATTTTTTTGAGCGACCACGCAGCCCAGCCAGCGAAAGCGAAAATGGGAGTTTTAACAGGAAATGTGGGTACCATGTCTCAAGATGGATCGTCTCCAGTTGAATTTATCTTACGCAGTCTATCCGACCCCACCCACGATCTCACAAACACTATCGTCACAGAAGACAGTCACCGGTGGTAGCCAAGGCGACATTTACCGGGGTACTATCCGCCTGAACGGGTAGACTATGCGAGTTGCGTTGTATCATCGTGTCGACTAGATGGCTATGATTTGAACTCACCATCGTTTCAACGCAGGTCGCCATCAAGGTGATTAGAAGGTACACGGCTCAGGGAGACGATCAATCAAAACGGTGGGTGTGTTATCATTATCGTTCCAGAGCTGGAAGCTTACTTTTGGACAACGCCTTCGTCGGGAGATCAACCTCTGGTTGAGACTCCACCACCAGAATGTGATACCGTTGCTCGGGACGACCATAGCGTATGGAGAGTTTCCGGCGATGGTGTGTCCGTGGGTCGAGAATGGGTCTTCGACGGACTATATCGTGCGTCGGCACGAAGAGCTGACGCCACAACAACGGCTTGGGATCGTGAGTGGATACGCGCGTCTTCCTCCCTCACAAGGACCTCACGTGGCAACAGATCAATAAAGCTGCCCGTCGCACGTTCCAGGCACTGAGTCACTCGGCCAGAGGAACGCTTCCAAGACATGCTCAGATTCTGTGTGAACTTAGCCACCCACCAATGGAGGCACGACCCAGATGAGAACTTTTCCAACTTTTCAATCCAAAATAATCGATCAGAAATGCCTCGCAATAGATTCACGAGCTAAAGAGGCGAGTTCCGTATCCGTTTTCCTCTTTCGATTTCTACCACTAAAATTATATATCTCACTCTTCCTCCCCTTGTCCTCCTTCCCCCCCACTACACTTGCCTTTGGACTGGCCCGCTCGACGGCACACTGCACGCGGTTATTCACCTCCATATCAAGGCACGCGTCTGTACACCGGCGCACTGAGCTTACACACCCGGGTTTACATGCCCCCATAACTGTACCCAAGCACACCCGGAGTCCCATCGCTTCTACGCGAATGGCCCATTTACCGTTTACCACTACACACAGGCTGCGGAAATGGCAGCGGCACGTGCCTTTCATCCTCGCACATGCCACCAGCACCTCGGCTGCGCAACCCTACACCTTGCCTAAACTAGGCTCCCACAAACGCGCAGCATCGCCGAACCCTGAACCCGTACCAGCCCGCACCTTGCACGAACGGAAAAGTCCTTTCTGTTCTTGAAAGAACTTGTTCGCGATCGTCCAAGATAATTGCTTTGATCTCGCCGCGAGAACCGTTTGCGATGTCGAGATCGGTTGCCACATTGAACGTCACCATGACCTTCGTGTTCTTCTCGTTTGCTTTGCCTCGCGCCGGCCATTGCAAAACGTTCGCGCAACGTTAGAGAATGACCTTGAATAATATCATTTGCGGGACATATGAAGAGCTGTCCTTTTCTTTGTTTTGTACGTTCACGGTTCACGACACACGGCGGCATTCCACTGACGTCGAACGCAATGGCGGGGTGTGATTAAAACTGCTTCGTTCCAAGGATATGATGAGAAGTCCGTAGCTGGACATGCTGGATTCGTTATAATCAGAGAGTGTAGCATTTGGACAGTGTGTCGAACGTGACGTAGTAAGAACTCCGGCCATTCGTCGCCCACAACTCGAACCTGTTGTTTTAAACTGACAACTGTCTCGAATCGCTCGTATAGTAGTGAACGTCCGAGGAGGTCGTCCGCTGTGGCTTACAACTTGAAGGGATCTAATTGCCAGTACAGAGGCTTGCCGCCAATGGTTCAGTGGAAATTGATGGAAATCGCCAACGAGAATGATATCGACTCCGCCAAATGGTAGTTTTCCTCCTTCCACTCCCGCCAAATTCTTTGCCTTGCTCAGAGCTGCTGAGACATGTGCTAGAAAGTGGCACGAAACCATTGACATTTCATCTATGATGAGGTAGTGTTTGTTGCGCCAATACTTTGCAAATGTTCCAGCCGATTTCTGTGATCGTTCGTGTCGATGATTGACGAGTGAAATAACTTAAAACCGAACCATTGTAAACAAGGTATTTGCCGACGAAGTGCGGCCGTGCTTTCTAGTGTAGTATGTCTCGCGTGTACTCCGTGTTGAGAGGGTTGTCCAGGTGTGGACACCTCGAGACAGTGTATTTCGCTGCGAGACAAGACGAGGAGTTGCTTGCCATAATTCGTCCAGGCGGCGAGGTTCAATCCGCCGCTTATGTAAATTGGCAAGTCTGCGACGAGTCGGCCGTCACCACGGTAGACACGAACAGTCCTTGCAATGAGTCGTCCGTTGGGCGAGAACTTGAGAGTGACTATCCAATTGTCCAGTGCGAATGGGCCAAGCAGTCGTTGTCCAGTTGAAAGTCACCAGACAGAGAGCGTGGTGTCTTGTGATCCGGTTGCGATTCTTGTCTTTGTCCTCGCCACAACTATGTCGCCCTCGTTGGTGATGCACACACACTCACCGTCACCACTCCCTGCATCATCGGTCACCGGTCACTCCCGCCCATCCGCGTCTTCTCACCCCATTGCCTCCCTCCTCTCCTCCCAGTGCATCGAGAGACTTCCGCTCTCGTGTGTCACTCGTCTTACCCTCAATAGCCCTCTTCCCTGAAATGACCATGCCGCTTCAAGACTCGGTGGGCCCTCGGCCTCCTCAAAATCAAGCTCCAGGTGTCGACACTCAAACCTCCAGGTGGCATCAATATATGGCGCTGTACGCGGCATACACGCTGAACAGACCGGATCCGGCGGGAGTGGTCTGACTCTAGCGTGGCGTAGGTTGGAATGTTGCCGGCAGTGCCTCTAGCTGGCATCTCTACTTTGTCTCATATGCGTACAACACAAACTCCCGCCCATGTACTAATTGGTATTGCTCATGTTCTGCAATCACAACGAAGTTCGGACGAGAACAGTCAGTCACGACTCAAGATACAATACATCCATCCATCATGAGGTCCCGCGGCGGTCTCCTCGAGAAAGCAGGCGAGTCGCACTATATAGCTCGTTGACATTCACATGCACAACTCGGTTACTCTCGTCTGCATTGCCAGTACGCAGCATTTGCACGCAATGTTACCCACTGGGACAAAAACCGGAATGTTAGGCATACTCGAGGTACCAATTTCAAGGCGGGCTCATGGATGTGCCCGTGGCGCATTTATTGACAGCCGATGCCGCAGGTGATACAGAAATCGAGGGTAACCTACGGTCGAATTGACTCATACAATCCATACCTCACAGAACCTATACACTACATTCGCAACACAAGGCGAGTATCAAGACGCGACGGGACGATCCGCCGAGTCTAGTGGCAATATGGATCAGGTTCCATCTCGATCGAGAGATTACTCACACTGAAGGATACCGGTCCCCTGACGAGAGGCTTTGCCGGCTCAAATCCGTGCCCATCTCATCTCCCCGAGCACAGGTTTACCTGGCCCCGATATCCAGAGAGGGGCGCCCAACAGGAGCAAGAGCTTCACCCACACGCACGAACATTACGCTGCACAGCGCTCGCGAAATCCAGACTTCCGAGGGCGTCGTAATACTGCTCAATACACCGGTTGTCAACACAACTGGCCATTCACACATTCGATACTAGTCGCAAATAGTAAATGTATGCAAAGAGACATAGCAACTACAGATGAGGGAACACAGTCCGTTGTGCACTAGGCACCGATATGTACATACAGAATCCGTTGATCAAGCGGGACAATACCAACTAATGAGTTCATCGTCGTCTGCAGCGCCAACGCCGCTCGAGTGTGATCCAGCCGACCACATCCATCCAACATATTCTCGTAAAACTTGGTCGTAATCTCGTTCGTATGTGCGTCGTCCACTGCCCACATCGTCCCAATCACAGACCGGAACCCTGCAAACTGCATCGCCGACGCCAAGTGGATTACCTCGTCTGGACTTTCCTCGTCTCCGACCGTCGTATGACAAGCAGACAGGTAGGCAAACTCCGCATTCTCTAACTTGCATCCCATGATCCGTTCGACGGTAAACCGGCCGTCGTAGAGACCAAATGCGGAGTCAAAGGGTTGCTGTCTGTTTGGGATACCGTGGCAGGCAAAGTGAACCCACTCGCTCGTCCTCAGCTGCTCCGAGACTCTAGATACACTCGATTCAGGTCCATCAAGGCGCGTGAGCGTGGCGAGACCCTGAATGCGCTCGGCGATGACATCCAGTTCGTTTCCGACGGAGAAGAGCTCGCGTTCGCCTTTCGCGTTCGCCTGACCCACAGCAAGGAAAGATTTCTCCTCGTGTATCGCCGATGTATGTTTCCGTCTCGCACGGATGAGGGCAGTCAAGGTGGGAGTGTAAGACGAGATGTACAGATGGGAAAAACTCCTTTGGCCGCTCCGAAATGGATTAGCCGCGTGCAATGGCAGAAGGCTGAACTCGGCAGTGGGACACCACCAGATGCGTGAGCCAAGTGGAACTGTTGTCTGAAGAAAATCAGCGATCGGTGAGACGACCTCATCCCAAAGGATTCTCAGGAAGCGAGCGAAATCTCTCCCCATGTCCATTCTCTTTGCATCCAAAGTCAGAGATTGGAGCTCTGACGACAGATCCTGAACACGGGATTTGGTTACTTGCAGTGGGATATGAACCGGATCTGTGTCGGAAAAGACAACGAGTGCATCGCAGGTATACTCGCTAGCATTCACGATGATCACAGGTCCCCCACTGGCAGCGTGCTGGAGTTCGGAGAAGGAAGAGGGGAGAAGGAATCGATCGAGACCGGGTAATGTGCGAATTTGTGTGATTGCGGATTGCAGATCTACATTAAGACTGCACAGCGTGTTGTGCTGATCTGGACCTTGTGAATGAATTGTATCCTGTATTTCTGATGAGAGTCGAGTAAACTGGTCTGCAAGGGACGATCCTTCCTGGCCCGACGCGACGACATCTTCAAGAGGGGAACGGAGACGAGAAATCTGGGTCCAGAATACACTGCGACCTTGTTCCAGCAGCTCGATTGCTTGTTTTTCACGTTGATTGCGGAGACAAGCGGAAAAGGCATCGATTGCTAGGGATGAAGCGAGGTCTTTGAAAGTCTGGAGACGATTGGGTAGGGATGGTAAAATGGCGAGATGCTGAACAAGTAGCCGAAGAGATGTTTCATATGCGAGAAGGACTGTGGGATGGTGGAAATCCTCAGCTGCCGTGATCCATTGCTTCGCTGCAGAGAGATCGACTGGTGAGAGTGTTTGAGAGATATTTGACAACTCGGTGTAGAGACTGAATAGATCCTCTCTGTCCTTCAACTCGTTCGCCTTGGTATAGCGAACACAGAGACAACGCGCAAGAGTACGTAATGAACGTGACCAATCAGCATGGCCAGGTGGGCAAATGTCGAGGGATTGTCTCGCGAGGATGATGGCCTCATTGAGGTCCGTCATATCTCCAAGCCGGTCGTAACTAGTGGAGAGATAGGATGCAACATCGTTCAACGACGTTGATCGTTCCGGGTGCCCTGATGGGCGAAGGTCGAGAGCTTGTCTGCAGAGGATGATGGCCTCATTGAGGTCCGTCATATCTCCAAGCTGCTTGTAACGAGTGGAGAGATAGTTTGCGACATTGTTCAACGACGTTGATCGATACGGGTGCCCTGACGGGCGAAGGTCGAGGGCTTGTCTGCCGAGGATGATGCCCTCATTGAGGTCAGTCATATCTCCAAGCTGGTCGTAACGAGCGCAGAGACGGCATGCGAGATTGTTCAACGACGTTGATCGATACGGGTGCCCTGACGGACGAAGGCCAAGGGCTTGTCTGCCGAGAATGATGGCCTCATTGAGGTCCGTCATATCTCCAAGTCGGTCGTAACGAGTGGAGAGATATCCTGCGACATTGTTCAACGACGTTGATCGATGCGGGTGCCCTGACGGGCGAAGGTCGAGGGCTTGTCTGCCAAGGATGATGGCCTCATTGAGGTCCGTCATATCTCCAAGCTGCTTGTAACGAGTGGAGAGATATCCTGCGACATTGTTCAACGGCGTTGATCGATGCGGGTGCCCTGACGGGTGAAGGTCGAGGGCTTGTCTTCCGAGGATGATGGCCTCATTGAGGTCCGTCATATCTCCAACCTGGTCGTAACGAGTGGAGAGATAGAGTGCGACATTGCACAACGACGTTGATCGATGCGGGTGCCCTGACGGGCGAAGGTCGAGGGCTTGTCTGCAGAGGATGATGGCCTCATTGAGGTCTGTCATATCTCCAAGTCGGTCGTAACGAGTGGAGAGATAGCTTGCGACATTGTTCAACGACGCTGATCGATCCGGGTGCCCTGACGGGCAAAGGTCGAGGGCTTGTCTGCCGAGGATGATGGCCTCATTGAGGTCCGTCATATCTCCAAGCTGCTTGTAACGAGTGGAGAGATAGATTGCAACATTGTTCAACGACGTTGATCGTTCCGGGTCCTCTGACGGACAAAGGTCGAGGGCTTGTCTTCCGAGGATGATGGCCTCATTGAGGTCCGTCACATCTCCGAGCCGGCCGTACCGAGTTGAGAGATAGACTGCGACACAGCCCAACGACGTTGAACGATGCGGGTGCCCTTCTGGGCAAAGCTGCAGTGCCTCTCTGCTATAGATAACTGCTTCCTCGATATCCTCCACCGCTCCTAGATGTTCGTAACGACCCCAGAGATGGCCACCAAGCTGAGTTAGTGACCTTAATCGCTTCTGGTGACCGGGTGGGCAACGGTCCAGTGCTTGGCGATCAAGGACGATTGCCTCGCTGATGTGGTCCGTCCCGTCGCCTTGCTCAAACTTGGCGAACGTTGACTTCGCTCGTGCAAGTATCTGCCTGACTGAAACAGTCGCCTCTCCAATCGAGTCCCTCCGGCCCCCTTTCTCATGCTCGGTGTAGGGAAGGTCGGACCCCTTGTTGACTGACGTGAATGTTGATATTGCAATGAGGCTGTTCTCGTAGACAAAACAGTGAAATAAGTACCTTGTGATTCCATCTCGTTTCAGTGAGGGTCAGGACGGTGAGGGGGAAGGTACTTGTCAGTGGAAAGAAGTGAGAATGTTGGCGACTTCCTCGCAATGACTTGGAGCAGCCTCGTTTTTTCTGCATTGTTTGTTGGCACAGCAGCGTCATTGAATGAGTGCTTCTGGCAGGAGGCTGTTCGCACAGCCCAAGGTAAGACGTCTTACGTTATAACAGTTCCAAGGGCCTTGGCTAAAACGACGACAACAAAAAAAACGGTATCGACAGATCGGAATCGAACAACCACCGCCTCCACCCAGCGTCTATACGTACCCAACAACCGCTACCGCGTGATCCCCATCTTCAAGAACGCCCCAACGACTTCCACTTCGTCGTACCGCCCCGGATTCTCCGACGTCTTCTTAGAATGTATATACTTGAGCGTGTTCCGGAAATGTCGCTGGATCATGTCCGGGGACGCCACCCCTTCGATTCGTTGTGACGGGTGCAGGTACGAAGCCGATGACGACGGAGAGGTGATGGTGTCGATGGAGGACGTGATGAGTTCCACGAGCGAGACGATGAACTTTGGAGCGACCTGTGACAATGTCGGAAACTCGTCA
>JBBPPC010000292.1:0-23862 GCA_038091775.1 Leccinum olivaceopallidum | reverse complement strand
GTTAAGGCAATCAGACGGCTGCACTCATTATGGGTGCCGGTGATGCAGAACCTGCCAAGCAAAGCTGGGCAAACGCAAGATGGTATCGCACTTTTCCACGCCACAGCACGCCACCCACAGCGCAACGCGGCACCACCAGGCTACGATTCGAGAGTATTTGAACTTGTCCCACAAAAGGGACCGTCGTTCTTCTAGACCTTCACACCTTTGACACCCGTTCGGAAGCTGTCGCGCTAAACTGAGCCTGGATTTGTACTCCTCTGCTCCTGGGCCTACGACGTTGGGCGTATCACGATATGGACGAGCGAAAGTCCTTGGTCGTGTTATCGATGGCTGGATTTGACGCAAGGTTCCCCTTCCCCGCGTCTACCAATACATAATAACAATATCTGGGCGTGCCATTTACGCATTTGCGAAACTGGCACTGATCAGAGGTCTCCATAGACGCATACGGGCGCAATGTACGCCGGATCTGTCTCCACCTGGCACGCGGGACTGGCCCATCCATTGCTGGGTGTTACAGCATTGAATGGACAAGTAGAGTCGTCCGGATCGAGTGCACCAATTGCACCTTCTGGATTCGAAAGGTACGTACATACCTCTGAATTCGGCGATACCGACTACTTACTTTGCCAGTGGAAGGATCCGGGAACGGACGAATTCCGGTCGAGGCGTTTCACATATATGCCAAATGGGTCTACGGGAAGCTTCTTGAATTCGGCCCATCTGCGAATACTTACGCACGAAAGACGGGGGTCTTTCTGAAAGAAGCAGCATCTGTAAGTAATGTTTTCCGTCATATCTGCCCACTTCATTATGAAAATCCCAAGACCACAAGTAAGTGTATTACCATGAATCAAATCTTCGTTCTTGCTCCCCGATTCTACTATAATATTCACCTGTCGGCCTACCTGGTGGACTATTACGTTGCGGCTCCGGTGCCCGCCAACCCCATTTTCGCTAGACGTTAAGACCGTTTGTCCGACTCGGACACTGCGGTCGTTTTATACTTACATAGTAACAACTTGTCCAGCTCTCGACTTCTGCCGTTATGATGGGGTCGTAACCAGCCTCAGTCAGAGAACTGGCATGCGCGCTCACGACTCGTCTGATCTTTGGCGAACCGATATTCGGTGCTTCCGAACAGGCTTAGGACCGAAGCGGGCGCCCCTTTTTATGTTCTTGCTTTGAATGGCAATCTTCTTCCCCTGGGTCAGCCTTGCGTATTGAATCATAAAACTGAACTGAGCGGCTTCCGTAGACCCATTTGGCGTAAATGTTGCCCCTTTCGTCACTTCCACTGCAGGTCTTGTCATCTGATCAGTTGAGTAACCGAAGTACTAGTACTTGCAGGTGCAAGCTCCTCGGCCCCGCTTCGCCAGGTTATCGACAAGGGAATGAATTGGTACAATTTGTTATTCTTTCATCTCGCGTGCGGCTTTTGGTGAACTCCTTCCGGGTTGCCGGTCGAGGAGCATACTTGCATTCAGCAAGTACGTAGAGGCGTCCGACCTCCGCATCCGAACAGGTCGGAACTTCGGACGGGTTTTGCCTTGAAACGTTGACGACCATTCAAAATACATCGAATCGCCAGGTTTCTATTACTATTAGCTGTCGTCGGGTGTAGGCGCTATGAGTCCGATCTCCCGGGCTAGCGAAACACCGCCGTACCAATCCAGAGTCCTGGTGCCAGTGGCAGGCTATTCGGAAGAGTCACAAGTGATAATCGATCTCAGTCTCCTTTCCTTTCGCCGCGTCCCCTGAATATATGATAATTTCAGGCAGATAGGGTTGTGGGTTGTGATAGGGGTAACTTTTTTCTTTTTTCTTTTTCCACTTCATTTCTCTCTGTTTTTGAACACGAGTCTCGACTGGTCGGTTCTCGGACCCCATCAAACTTTGGTGGCGCGAAAAGAAACCTACTAAACGGTATCTTTGTAGCAAGCGGCTGGTGACAATGGCAATACAGTATGTGTTCGGTTTGGTTGGATACAAGGTTCCTGGAGGATGGTCTCATTGAATCAGTCTGTCTCCCAGCTGTCTCCAATTCCCCTATGCACTGTCTAGGACGCAGTACGCACATTATCTTTGTTTACAATTGAGTCTTTCGTTGAATTTTCGGTTGTACTGAATTACAGCGAACCCTGACACCCTTTTCTCTCCTTGCTTTCTTATTTACCCTCGAAGTCGCTGTAAAGAGTATTACCTTGATCCGCGCGCCCATGCACTCGTCATACTGATACACTCAGCGATTGAGAGGATGGACATTACAGAACTAGCGCCCAAATTTACTAACGCCCTATTGGGTAAGTACTATTCGGAAATTTGGATTGGGGATAAGACAATCGATCTGACAGGTTTCAAGCCAGCAGACCTGAGGACCCTGTCGGGTTCAAGGATTATCATGTCGTTGAAAAGGTGACCCGGAAAGTTCCTGGGCACGAAGCCCTGAACCCCATAGGCTTGCGAAGTGACTGGCATTGAGGCTTTTCCCGAGACAGCGTGTTATATCCAATCCGATCTCGCAGCGGGTGTTTCACTCACTATTCTCGAGATTTGAAGGATGCCGCTCCGCCTGGGCAAGATCTGTCAAGCTTGAAACTTAACCTTGCCACCTACTTCACCACTCGTGCTGGCAGTTTAAGTCCTGTGATATTGTATACATTCGTTCGATCATCTGGTGAGTGAGCTAATTTTATTGTTCAATGGAGCATATGTCTCTGACTCTTTTATTGGACCCTGAAACTCACCGTTTGAATTATTAGGAAGTTCGGCCGACTGTGCGAGTTATTCCGATGAACTCATTTCGTGTACCAATCGGTTTTGAATGAAAACGACCGAGACCGCATCATCCCTCCGTTCCGTGGCTCGCCAAACAGAAAACAGGCACCAATAGTGTTCGGATAACGTCGAACGAGCGACAGGAGGGGGAAAATCTTGGCTCAAACACGACTTGTGCCTGAGACCTGTGCCATCCTATACTTGGCGTTCGGGTTTTCCTGCCGCTATTCCATTCGTACCCACCCACCCACGGCCGAAGGCAGTCAGAGCCAGTCACGCACTCTCGCCCACGGTGCGATTTTCCAGTGCCTTCCAGACCGACAGGCACTTGACCTCGATAGGGTTTCGTGGGTATTCCATGTATATATTCGCCGCCGATCCTGCGGTAACAATGTATAATGTGTGTCTGGCACCGCGGGGAACTTGAGGCGGCGGCGGCGGCAACATCGCTGGGTTTGGAGTCCGCGGTAACATGTGAGTATGGTTCTTTGCAGCGATGAGGTGTACCTGGCCAGCCTGGACCGTTTCTCTTTCATAGAAGTACATACTCTATCGCAACGATCCGACGACGGGGACCGACCCTAGCAGCTGCCAGTCTTTCCGCCGTTGGAAGGGGCGGCGGCGCTGGAAGCATTGAGCATGGTGTTTCGCGGAACTATGATTGAAGGTGACCAGTGGGGTGTTGTACCTGATCTTTTTTTTTCCAGCAAACGCTATAACGTCCCTATTGTTGTTTCGTCATTCGCACGACAAGGGCGACGTTGGAGCTCCTAGGTTGCACCGCTCCTACTAGGTCAGGATGGGCCGCAAAAAGTTCCAGGTCGAAGTCGAAATCAAAGCCAGAGTTATAGTAAAGTCCAAAGTTCGAGCTTCCTTTTGGCTATAACTTGGCTCCTGTTCTTCATGACGTTAGATACTCGATTCCAACCCCCTGTTGCGACTGCCAACTAGGCCCGATACCGAAAAATTATTACCGTCTTTGTATCCTTGTCGACGGAGCGTCTTTGACAATCAGTTGCATTTTGGGATACGTTGGACCTGAGACCGCCGCCGCCGCCGCCGCCTCCAAGAACAGGTGTTCTCCGTGCCACCACTCAGGCGGCGCGAATGAGTGGGAGGACTCGATCCGCGCCATCGATCAAAGGATTACTAGTCGCGGACTCCGAGTTTGCTCGCATGCTGTAAACGAGGGGAAACAAAGTTGAATGTCACGACGGTGCGGAGAACTTCGTCGGACCCTGGTGGGCCCGGGTGTCACAGTGAAATCCTACTTCGGAGGCAGGTCGACGAATCGAACCGAGGTCAAGAGGAGAGCGACAAGTCGTTCAGAGCTTGAAGTAGTCTTCTGAGTCTCAGGCGGCATTCGCGATGCTGCCTCCGAGTCGTTCGTGGGATTTTCTTTGTTTCTATTGCAGACCACGACGAGAGTCGATTCAATCAACGTCGAACTTTGAACCCGAGGCCCCACCAATTCCGAGACGGTAACACTCTGAACCTGCCCGTAGCAATACGCATCGAAATGTTTCCGTACACGGGGCCAGTTACTCCCGGAACTCCGAGTTGCTCTGATGATCCTCGTTTGCGCCATCCACAGCTCTCTCAGCGAAGGACCATGCTGCCAACGGGCCAACCCGATGCACGGCGACTTGCGGCCAATACCGGAAACCAACTACATAATCCTAGTTCACTTCAAACCCATCCGCATGCACATTCGCTCCAAACAATGCTGAAACGACAAAGCGACACTGGTTGTGAGGGGACAGAGAAGCATGTCCACTCGTCAAGAGGCCGCATTGCTAATTGGCTCTTTCTGTCCGGCCCAAAACCCCTTTCCCTTGGTCGTCCACATGGAGTCAGGAAGGAAGAAGAAAAGAAAAGAATGACAACGCTGTGTGATACGTTATTGTCACCCCCTGTCTCTATCATAGGCCCCGATGGAGTCGAAGAAGAAGAAGAAAGTGAAATGAAAAGGTGCCGCGCTGCTCAAGTTCAATTGCCTAGCGAATTCATTCAATCCGTCTAACCCGCCTAATCATCATGCATATAGGGACCCCCATGCGCGTGCCAAACTGTGGGAACGCTAGACGTGGCTGAATGCTTCCTACTCGAGTGCGTCACGGTTAGTTTTCCGTTGTTGACGGATCTGACGTGGATCGTTCACTCCGATGAACCCCTCGAGTGCGCAAAGCCGCCGATCTCGCACACGATCGCGCTCAGGACGAGTCCGTGAGACAAGCAGAAGGAGATAGTTTCGTCAACCAAAACTGAAATTTCAAAAAGGAATATTCGAAGCTCTTCATTGCCAGAACCCCCCGCCCCCGCCCACCCATCACTTCTCCTCACGAGCTTGCCATCTGAATGGAACCAAGGAAATTGATAATGTTTTGACAAATTCTCAAACATTGATCTAACAGGATTGCCGACCGCGGCTTCTCGAGGCCCATCAGGGACTGAATGGTCGACCTGTCAAGTCAGTAAACCCATACAGACGTACGTACATGATTCCTTCGCCGGTCACCTCGATCCTCTCCGCCGGGAAATGGATATAAAACCCGAATTGCGGACCGCGAATAAAAGTACCGTGATCCGATGCAACGCTTGGAGCCATTCAGTGAGTCAATTCAATCTCTGAATTGCCGAGCTGGCTAACTGTGCAAGATCGGATGTTGCCCTGAAAACAACAACAGAAACATGACCTGTCAACTGCGGTTCCTCGGATAAGTACGTCGTATGGGGTGAAGGTCTCTGCCTTCCCCTAGAGATCTGATGTAACGGGCCAGGATCCGAAACTGTATGTCCGGTAAGAGTTTCGCCGACGAACATGGAAGCTGATGAATGCCGGCGTTTCTCCGCACGAGCACAAGGAATTGGGAAAGGATGAGTGGAGAAAAAGAACATGAACGTGGACGTGGACGTGGACGTGGAGTTGTAAATCTAACACATCAGGGTGCAGGTGACGTTCTCCTGTCGTTTCGTGTGTGAAGGCATCTTAGCAGCAGCGGCATACTGAAGTCTTCACGGCCATGAAACATGAGGTGAAGAGACAGCAGTCTATGATCGGATAGTCCTCGCATGCAAGCCATAGAAGGACATATCTGTTTATCCGGCCCGAGATGTGTTGACGTGACCATGGCGTTGTCAGAGTGCTGTGCCAGACGGGTTAGACCTAGCGGTGACCTTGACAGAAGTAAGTGACTCGTGCATAATTGTCTTCTGGCGTTCACAGTAGTCGACGGACGTTGCAACCTTAATCCATACCAAAGGGGATACCGCTGAGGCGCATTCCGGCACGGGCACCTCAGAACATGACATGATAACTCTAGTTCATTAGCGCCACCGCGAGCACCGCAATAATTTGTACCGAACTCGAGGAAAATGGGATAAATGCTGGCTGATCGGGTTTTTCGTATAGTCCGTCTCTCTCCGAGAGTTAAATCGTGTAACGCCATCAGCGGCGTCCCCAACTTGCTGTAATAATTGTCTTTGGTCACTGGTGACCCGGTTCGATAATCTATCCTGCTGTTACTTACCAGGGACGAATCTGGGCTAGTCCGAATCGGTCCGAGTCAAACTTAACCTTGCACACCTCGGATGCGTCAGCGGTGACGAAACATGTAACGATGCGGCGTTCCCCGTCTCTGTACCTGCAAACTACCGATCAATTTATTAGGTAACCCCTGAGGGGAGGGAGGAAGCATGGAAGGGAAGGCTGCCCGGAGCGGAAGATAGTTGCTGCTGCGCCGGGACCCTGGTCACCGTTCAACGTTTAGGGGGGGAAGGTGCTGCGCAGCGTCTTACCTGGTCCAACCGGGCACATGGACGATCGGGACGGTTATCCACATGAGCGTCCTGGACATACACAGTGTCGAGAATAGACGGGGCGGGGAGGGCGGGGCTTGCTTATACTCAGTTATGGCATAACAGCATGCTGGTTGAGAACAATAAAAAAACAAGAGTGCTCGTCAACCGGTTCGCCCGATGCGGCGAGTCGAGCCAGAATGGCTTTCCTTGGAGCTCCGTCATCGCCGTTGTACGAAACCATCTAGTTTTCCTTTCTTTCTTTTTCACCTTGCTCGAAATGCATATAATCGATGACACCTGATATAAGCAGAGGTTAGATGCTCGATCGCCGTTCAATACTGGTTTTAGATGGGCCCACAATGTGGATAGGTCTATATGGGTCGTAACGAGGCACGACTGATCGGTATTGGCGAGGGCGTTATTCTTGAACTTGATTTGGAGGGCCTGTTGGAGCAGTCCTCGGGCTTTGTTTAAGTTACAGCCTAATTCACTGTCAGTAACGCGCGTTTATGAGATTGCGCAGAACTCTCGGCTCAAATGTTCTCGAGTTCGCCGTCATCTCGTCAGCATTTAAAAACAATTGTCGCCACCGGCTCTAGTTACAACTTACGACAGTGGTGGCGGAGACCAAGACCCAGACGCTTTACGCACCATGGTTGTAGAACGCCGGGAAGCGGAGGAGGAGAGGTATTAGTTTTACCTTGCAGCGTCCGAGTCGCTCTCGGAATTACAGCTGTTTGCGTAAGCCTTGACAAAACGAAAAAAATCGCGACTCGCGACTCGCGTCGGCCCAAAAGGGAAATGAAGTAAATTGACGTGCGACGGACTCGGATAGATAGTTGTCTTGTACTCGTAACTCAACATGGCCTATCGGCGTATCAGCACGGACCTCAAGCAATGTGCTCTCCACCTCTGGGAATCTGGCTGGACTCTCAATGATATCTGCCATGCGCTCAATATCTCACCGTGCAGTGCCTACCGATGGCGTCGCATCCTTGACGAGCATGGGACAGTTACTCGACCGCCCAACCCTGTCACCGGATGCGCTCGTAAAATCACCCGTACCGTTCTCACCGCGATATCCGAGCTCTATGAAGCTGAACCAGACCAATATGCAGATACCGATTCATTTACTCGTATATGCTTACTGCTTTGATGGAGGACTTCACTCAGAATCTCCAGGTCAGGTTGACTCTCCGTCACGGTAGCGGCATTCTCTTCATGCAGGACAATGTCTTCTCTGCCAGAACCTGCGCCGGCAAATTCACCACCCGGACTTGGAAACGGACCCAGGTCTTCTTCGTCGTCGTCGTAAAACCTTGCTTTGCTCCAATCCCACTCTTTCGGGTCAGGTGTACCTTCGGATTCAGGGGACCCGGAAGTGCTTGGAGCGTTTGGAAGGGGAGTTGGACTGCGAGCTGGAGCAGATGGAGGAGGAAGAGTGGGTTTGTAACGAGAAGAATTACCACCCGGAACTCGTATTTTCCCTGCGACCATTTCCGGTGACGTTGAACGTTGAATTACGAGGAGTACGAGGAGTACGAGTACAAGACACTATCTATCCGAGTCCGCCGCCGCGCGTCAATTTACTTCATTTCCCTTTTGGGCCGACGCGAGTCACGAGTCGCGATTTTTTTTTTTCGTTTTGTCAAGGCTTACGCAAACAGCTGTAAGTTACCGCATGTTTGGTGAAGCTCTTGGCACGACTCTCCCAATAATCGCCCCAGCTAACGTTGGCAATTATACGGCTGATGGGAGCATTCTTGGTACACATGGGGAGCCCACATTATGTTGTCTTCAAGGATGCCGGCGCTCGGTCTAACGATTGTCGGTAGGTCGATCATTTGTCCCTGAGCGCATTGTGACCATCCACTGCATCAGGCCCCGTGGTTACATTCCATGCCATAGCCCTCTGTAGCAGAGTCCATTCCACTCCCCTCACCTCCTCATTGTCGTGCGTCTATCGTGCAGTTGACGGAAATGATCGACACAAATTGTATGATGCATTTGCAGCAGCTGTCAATCTCCTTCGTCGTATCACCCATGATTGCTCGATAGAGCCCTTATCCCCATTGAAGGACCGTCTTTTCCCTGCGATCACGGAACTACCCTCCTTTGAAGATCCCAGTGTTTCGATTAAATTCGAAATCATCAAGTCTATCATCACCTCCCCAGGTCGGTACATCTACGAAGCGACCTCTTCAAACGCTACCAAGCTCGTCATCAAGTTCACCCGTCGCTATTCTCTCGATCTGCACATGCATTGTTTTCGTGAAGGTCACGCGCCTAAACTTCGTGGTTATGCCAAACTCCCGGGGAATATAATCGCTGTAGCCATGGATTTTGTCGATAACACTATTCCCTTGGACTCAAATGAGGTTTCCCTCGACGACCGGAAGATCTGGGCGGGTCAATTAACACGTCTTGTCGACTCTTTTCATGCCGCGGATTATGTTCATGGTGATCTTCGATATCCCAACATACTCGTCGCTGACAACAAGGTGATGTTGATCGACTACGATTGGGCAGGGAAGGAGGGAGAAGTGTTTTACCCACATGGCCGTCTGGCGCCACGGCTCACAGAGGGACGCGACCGAAGTGATCTGATGATCACAAAGGAAGACGACAGACGTGTTTTGGCCATTACCTTGAAAGAGATTGGAATCGGTTCCCAGTCGTGATTGCTTCCCCTATATTTCATTCGTTTCATTATTTGTATTGTACATCCACACTAGTGAACTGTAATGTGCCGCGATTCCCTCAGTTGTGCCATTAGCGTGTTTCATGTCGCAAGGAATTGGACATCGCCGAGCGCATGCAACTTCGCCTCGATCGAGCAGAGCCACTGTCGTTGCCTCGGTCTCACAGCCCAACGCTCGTAACTTTGAAGCACGGATCGGTCGAGGACATCTGGGATTTGTATTTTCCATCCTCCATCCACTCCAACTCCAACTCCACCTGCCACGGCAAGTTGAAGCGGAGTTATGAAAATGTGCGCCAAGTGGCCGTGCTGCGCCTGCACAGCACGCGCCCCTCCGGGCGATCCTGGACCGTGAGAAGGAATACTGTATAATAAAATAGCTGATAATTATTAGCTCGTGTGCCAATATTAGCTAAGCGGAAATTTTTGTTGACCCTCACCCATCTTTATGCCCAAGAGCATTGGTGAGACGTTTGATGCGCTGTATGGCTGCGCTCAACGTCGATGATCCAGTCTGGTATGAAGGCAGTATTCGGTCCAAATCACCATCCTCACCCATCTTTACGCCCAAGAGTGTTGGTGAGGCGCTTGATGCGCTGTATGACTGCGCTCAGTGTCGATGATCCAATTTGGCGTGAAGTCGGTACTATTGGGTCCAAACATTGTCAAGCTCCTCCATGCCTGAGTGCCATCTTCAATGCCGCCTGGCACTCTGACTCGGATCACTAGGTATTCAAAGGAATACACCCTGCCATAGGTCAGCCCAATGGTATAAAAAGTGCTCTCCACCACCGGCGTCTCGTCTGTCCCTCTCCCTCTTGTCCCTGCCACTATGCCCTTCATCCCTCCCCCATATCCGTCGACTCGCCAATGCTCGTGTGGCACTGAGGTACCATTACGGTATGTAAACGCGAAAAAGGCTCGCAATGCGAGCCGCCCATATTACTCGGTACGTCCATCATCTTTGATTCGGTTTCATGCGGCCTTACTAGTACCTCAATATCTTTATAGTGTGATAGGTGCGGTCTTTGGTTCCGTTGGGGTGACGGCTTGGGCAACTCCCCACGGACTACCCCAACGACATCACCTGCCATCGAGCAGGGCCCGGGTGAGTCTAGATCGTTCATTTCCTGTGTGCTAGTAATGTTCATCACCATGACATCTAGGTCCCTTTCAGTCCGGACCTGCTTCAACGTCAACGGATCCCTCAACATCGGACATACAACAGTGCCGCTTTGCCAAATGCACTGTCAAACGAGTAGGGCGCAACTGCCAGCGCCGCATGTGCCGCAAACACTGCCGTGCTGCAGGCGGGTGTCTGTCCACCGGTCATTCACTCGAAACATCGTCAACATCCTTTCCTCATGCTCCCGCCAGCTCAATCGTAAATCGCGATCTCGTGCACCCGCCTGACGGACCTCGACCATCACTACCATCCTTACAACCTAGTACAATTTCCGTTCACATCCCCTCTGATGAGCTACGTCTACGCTCTGTGCCGTCGATGTCTCAGATCGACCCTCGTCTGCACTCATCCGAGTCCAATGCATCTGATGGCCCAGCAGAACCCTCCATACAGGCCGCCACGAGTCTTCCATCCAGCTCATCAGAGTCAAGCATCCCTTCCCGTGCTTCTTCACCGGCACTTCAGCTCTCAAGCTCCTCGTCATCTGTGTCATTCCCTGTATCTCAGGATGCTGACAAAGAACAGCCGCCATCTCGGTTGGTCATGGCTGATGCAACAATCAACCCTCGTTTCGTGTCACAAATGCGCCCGGTGTTTGTCGATCATGTTGCAGATGTTCACGAGAGGGCTGAGCGCAAGCGTAGGCGTGATCAGGAAGTAATAAGAGACAAGAAAAAGATCCAAGAGAGCGTGATGGTGTTCAGTTTTTTCAAGGTAGGCAAAATCACTTCACGCATTCATCTACCTGCTGACCCATTATTAGAATGATGATCCGCCCCTGACTGTGGAGTTTCAAGACGGGTTTACATACCCCTACTTCAAGCTTACACCAGCGGTCCTTGACATTCTGCGGCTGGCTTTGGAGCCCGAAGACGACAACTTCGGCGGGTCGCGTCGTTCTGTACAGTACTTCAATCAGAAGGTTGACACCTGGGTTCAGATGATCGTCGACAGTGTCATCGACCTCACTGGGACTGGGTCGAGCTCGCAGACCCTTTTCCTCAAAGGAACTGATGTGACGTCCTACCCAAGCTTTGATCGCCACCTGGAGGCAGCCACTAGTACACCTGCATCCCGCCATGTTCCCAACCCACGCATATCTCTCTCGCAAGAGAGACGCAAGCTCAAGCGTGCTGAGGTGATGATGCAGTCACGCGCATCAAACTCTCTTGGCGCAGTCATTGAGCTGACCTCCGAGGAGTCGGATGAGGAAAGTAATGATGCCCTACCAGTCCGAGTCCTCAGGCTGCCGCACACACCAAAGCGTCAAAAACCGCATCCGAGCCTTCGTCGATCATTGAATACTTCTTCTGGTGATGAAGATACTCCGGCCATCCTCGATTCCACTGTACAAGCGACCACTAGTAGTACTGCACGTCTCATTCCTGGCACCGACACGACGTCTATAAAATTCCCATCAAGTTTCTATGCTGTGGATGTTCACACGGCGTTCAACTTCAAGGCGACGAGCAAGCTGACGGTGGATGCACAGTTCGTGCGCTTCTTCCAGATACCGTGGAAGCCATCGACCTATTACAACCACAAGGCGAGGTGGTTTAATGCACCACGGGATGACAGGGATAAGGCGGTGGAGGCTGGGTATACCGAAGAAGGTCGGTATAGCAACTTTGCAGCTACACACGGCGCCAAGGACGCCGATCTAAGGGCTGCCAAACGAAAGCTGCAACGAGCAGCACAACGTAAACTAGATGACTGTTAGCAAGCTTTGTGTCCACATTACTAGTATACTCGCTTTGTTCCTCACTGAAGTCAATGATTATCTTGTTGTGTGCTGTCAGGCCCGCCGGATGCTGGCGCACTCCATCGACCACCGGCGCACCATCATGTCAACCAAGACGGTGCACTCCGCCGACCACCGGCGCACGTCTCGCGCACGCTCACATACACCTGCGGTCACCGGCGGACTCCCCCGTCCAACGATGCACACTCACGGTCACCGCCAGACTCCCATGTCGTTCTGGCGCACGCTCACATACGCTTGCGGTCACTGGCGGACTCCCCCGTCCGACGTTGCACACTCACGGTCGCCGCCAGACTCCCGTGTCGTTCTTGTGCACACTGGCAGTCGTTGGCATACGCCTGCGGTCACCGGCGGACTCCCCCGTCCGACAAAGTTGCGCACTCACGGTCGCCGCCAGACTCCCATGCAGAGCCCTGTGTCGTCATAGTACACCTGCAGTCACCGGCGGATTCCCCCGTCGCAAGGCTGGTGATGTCATTGCACGTGAGAGATCTAGTACTATATAACAATGTTGTTGTTCCGCTGACCCCATCCTTTCTTTCCGCTCCCTAGTAGTACATCAGTAGTTATCCAGAGTGAGCAGTGCCCCCTTCTTTCTTGATCATAACATTCATTTCTCGATCCACTTCGCGGCGTGCGCAGTGTCACAGTCCAACCTTCAAGTTCTACCTTCGCCGCCACCTTCGCCGCCCCCTTGCAAAGACGATCCAGTATCTTCACCCTGGCTTTATCAAGACAAACCACCATATGATCGCACGTGCTTCGGGTGTTCCCAACAGATGACTTGGCGTCGCTCGATGGTGGCAGGTGCCAACCTCGGGCGATGGTATACACTTGTAAGTCCTTCTAACTTTCTCTTGCCAGTGTCGATTTAACCGATGGCATACACTACTACTATAGTGTGGTCTGCTCGAGGAGGGATGTGAAAGGTGGCGGTGGGCCACCAGCTGGGATGACTCTCCTCCGCCGTCCCCTTCACAACTTCCTTCCCGCCAGCATAAGCACCTAGTGTCCACCTGGCCTGCTATTGTAAGTCACAACACGCTGCCTTACGCCCTCGCTTGAGCTCAGTCCTCATCACCATCCCTCTCGTTTCTTTCATCCACGACTCATTTACACAAGACACAAACGTCACTGCCTACTACATCATCAAGTAAACGACACCGCACACCTTCCCCCGAGCTCTCCCAAACGTCCTCTTTCTCCAATCGTCATCGAGTGTGGCCGTTCGATTTTTATGCAGATGAGATGGATAAGGGGTTCAAGAGATGCTCCTTCGAATCGAACAGGCAGCGCCCTGTAGAAAAAATCTTCTGGGATTGCTTTCACACGAAGTTCGTCAAATCTACTTTCTATGATCACCGTCGCCACTGGCAAAGTGTCAGCTCGTCGGTGCGGAAAGAATACATTGGATACGGACATACACAGCGTGGTCGCTGGTCGATGTTTGTTCGCAAAGAGATCAAAGGCAAGGGTGATACTGTCGAATCATTGTAGGCACTCTTTATCTCACTTGTAGCACAATTCTTCTACCCTCCGAGTCGTTTTGTCCAACTAGTCCTATTTCTACTTGATTTACAATAGTTATCTACCTGTGCATGACTTGGACGATGTGAGGATGGAACATGTCTCACCGGCGCATCCAAGGCTGGCACGACAACACGAAAGGGCAGATCAGCAACAGACAGTTCTAATAAGAGCACAAAACAACAGTTTGATTGAGACGATAGTACACAAGTAACACAACAGACACATGCGCAGACAGTGCAGCTACTAAATAGGCCAATTGCTCGGGCGGCAACCTTGAGCTTCGAGCTTAGCCTTTGTTACACGGTTGCGACGCAATATCATCTCGTCCAGAAAAAAATCATACTTATTGACCAGCATCTCCCTGCAAATGGCGTGATAGCCACCGATCCACACATTGACCTGCTCCGCCACTGATGAATTGAAAAACCAACCCCCGTCTTCGCTGATCAGCTCAGGAAACGCGGCGGGGTTGCAGTGCTCTTGACAAAAAGTGTGTGTTTCTTTATGCTTTGATTTGAAATGAAACACGTCGACGGTGAGGCCGATATTGTTGAAATAAGAGTCTGACTTGACATGTTGCGCGAGGGAGCAGTTGTTGTCGAAGAAAATATGGTCTGGTTTGATGGCCTCGATGCGAAAGGTCCGCTTGAGAAATTCCTGATGCAACAATATATGTGAGCAAACCGTGAGGGTGCCAAGATGGGATTGGGCCCTACCGCGACACTCGCTACACCCTCTGCCCCAAACATTGTTTCCCGTCCAAGTATCATTCCACACGGTGCAACAGCAAGCTGCTCGTTGTGCGTTCTGGAGCGCGTAAACTTTGCACGGATTTTCCTCGTGTTGGCTGATGGTCGTTCTTGTTCAGCAGCTTCACCTTCGAGACGAGCATCAGCAGTGATATGACCGCTCGGGTGGACGATGAATTCTTCATTGTCATTCTCATCAGCAGTAAGCTGCGAAAGCGCTCGTGAATTGGACTCCGATGCATGGGCAGTCGAATGGACAGTGCGGGCACGCTGAAGACGGTCACGGAGTTGGAAGCGTGATTGTCCTTTATCCTGGTGCAACTGTTCTATCTTCACGTGCTCAACATTGTCGCACGTCAGGTGGCCTTGCCGCACCTGTCTCTCGCAGCCAACGATCGAACAAACACTCTCCAAGCGAGCGTGGATTGGACAGAAGCGGTCCTTGCCACTGTGCAATGGCTCATGGCAGTTGTGTTTACTGCAGCACGGGTGGCCGATGCACACGCCATCTGTCACCACGACCGAGCACTTTTTATCAACTAATTTATTGCATTAGCATTGATCACGCAGTCCGATGTGCAGACGGTACCTTTTCCTGCATCGTTCAGGTACCAACGTGTGCACTTGTCACAGAAATGGGTGAGTTCAGGCTGCCCTTCAATCCGCATACGCTGGTTGCGCATTTGGACGAGATCATCAAAACGATTCTTTTGATCGCCGGTATGCTTGACGACAAGGTGCTCTTCACGATCAACGGCATCTTCAAGCAAGCAGAGGAGTAAGAAAGCCGCCCACACATGGTCAGACGATAGTGTGAAGCCGAACGACCAGTCCGGTGGCGGTTCCTTGGACTGGGACATGGCAGTATTGTAAAAGCTTGCACAAGCCGTTGCTGATGTGCTATTGTGTGTGGTGAGCTATCATCCATGGTGTTGATTGTGAAAACGTACCAGTAATCCATCTGTGCAAGCCACATGTTGATCACCTGGCGCTCAACAAATTGATGCTCGCCAACCTGTATGACATCAGGGACACCGCCGTAATAGGTGCGCTCGCCCTTATAGACCTTGAAATTGTGGTGGTAATTGACCTCGCATGCTGATCATTCGTCAATGCAGGATCTCGAATGGGAAGGGAATACCTGGCAACGTACCTTCACAGTACAAGTGGATAGAGTACACCGGGAGTGGGCCATCACTGACAGAATATAAAATACACTGCCGTTGTTCCGCATGCATCATCCGCATGCCCTTTAGCGTACGGGGACATGAGGACATTGAGCAAAAATGGTCCGGGGGATACAATGTACGTCCAGCTATGTAAAATCACATCAGTTCTCCATACTAGGACAAAGAATAAATCCATACTGTAACCGTGTGGTATGCCATGCTCATGAAATGTCGACAACGGAACAGAAAGGAGACTAGTGGCATCGAGGTCATGCCATGCAACATGCTTGAATGTAGACCAGAGATCCCGAATCACATTGATAGGGAGATTACACGCTTTCGAGAAAAAGGCCTCTACAGAATCTGGAAGTGTGGCCGGTGGAGAATCGATGGGGTGGTCAGAACTCTGTATGAGAATGATGTCGTCCTTAAGGGGGGGGATGCCGGCAAGAAAAAGGAGAAGACGGTCGAAAGGAACAGACTGTAAGGAAGGATTTGCTGCAATTGCGGTCACAAGATTTTCCAGGTCCATGTGGGGATGCGGGCAGGCTGACAGCAGCCGGCAGCAACAGCTGTGCCTGAATTTTTTTTTTTTGTGCGCAGATTGCTTACTAAGTGGCAGTGCGATGGCGGTGCAGAGGGCGGGAGGGCGGGAGGCACTGACCAGGGTTAAATCGCCGCCTAAACTCACGCTGCTGTGCCGCACACGTGATATGGAGTTTGGAGTTGGTTGGAGTTGGAATCGGGTGGAAAGTACAATTCCACGACTTTTTGGATCGGTCAGCGATCCAGTTTCCAACAAAAACAAATAAGCAACATCTGCTTACTTCAACTTGCGGGGGGAGCCTGCTTACGATTGAAGGTGTAGTACAAGTGGCTTCTCGTGATTGACAATGACTCCATCCTGTCGGTATAACTTGGCTTGATGCTTTTATACTCTTTGGCGATCCCTCTGCGAAATGACTGCAGGTGTACACTCTCACAGGAGCAACGTTGCAACTGGGCATCTATCTTGAGAAGCCATTGGGATACGATTTCAGAGGGGGAATACTTAGGTCTACGTGCACCACTTCCAGCACTGGCAGGGTCATGGTCACTCAGTGCTGGGAAGGGGAAGGGGAAGGGAGTATATCGTCTCAATATCCGAAGCTAACAATCTGCACGACTACTGCACGTCAACCGTCCTTCAATAGCGTGTCTGCCTGGATCTGCGACTTTATGAAACTGTCTGTTGTGACGCGTCTGTACTGTTCTAGCCTCTGCAAAGCAAGCAGCAGCCCCGGCGTCGATCGTGTGGGATAGTGACGCATAGAACGGAGTTCACTGTGATTCGCTTCGGTGCGAAAGGTGCATCAACGGCGTCTAGGAGAGCGAGGCGCTGTGTAGGCTGGTCTCCTTTAGCTTCCTATGGCGACACGCTCCGAGATCGTCGCTCAAATGTCTTTTCGAACCGACACAGAACACAGCGGTAAACAGCAGTCAACGAGATCCAGTTCTGGTTATGCGACACTGTTTGCGGACCGCTCATCACTCTTCCTTCACTCTCTCACAAGTCAGAACCCCCCATGCCAACTGGAATGATCAGCGATGGGCAATATACCACGGTCGTGACTGCGTAATAGCTCTCAATTATTGCGTCGTCTGATCCGAGGTTTTTCGTGTCCTGTTTAGTCCGTTTCCCGCTGTGTGAGTCTGATGGTTGTATACTAGGACTTGGCCGTTCAATTTACGCCTCTCTGGAATGGTCAGAAACGACTCAAAAGATTTTTTTGTGAAAGTGATCTCTAGGTACTAGTAGCGTACGTTCGCATCGATCGATTGAAGACTCCGCTGGAAATGTCATTTGCACGTTTGGTGGTCAAGAAAGTGGGGAGGATGCAATGACACGAATTCCATGAGCTGGATTCGAGAGCACCTAACGTGTACAAGTTCTCGTCACATTCACCGATAAGTTTATGGAGGCCTCGTAAATAATATGGGTAAATCTGAGCACTGGCCCGGGGCGCGCAACCATGTCGGATCCGCCGTGCGCGAGGTCTTTACAATCGGCCTCCAACGAAATTCGTCATCCCAAAATCCAAACCTAGCCATGCACGACTACTGCACGTCGACCGTACGAATGCCCATCATCAACTCACTCAGCGCCGTCTCCACCCGAATCTGAACCTGGATGAAACTGTCCGTCGCCACGCGTTTGTACTGCCCGCGCTTCTGCGTGGCTAGCAGCAGTGCGCCAAAAGGTTGCCGAAGCCGAACGAGAATTCGCAGCGCGCGCGTGTCTAGATCAAACAGAGAATCGTTTCCCGAGAAATCCTCGTCGAGCAAGGGACTGATCCACGGATGAAAGAGAACGAGGTGCTTTTTCCTGAGCGAGTCGTCCTTGGTCTCGATCTGTACCTCGCCGAGAATCGGCGCCGTGGCACGATAAACGTGAAGGCTTGACTCGGAATTACGTGCCACGAGCTGGGGGGGACCAGTGAAATGGAAAACAAGCCCGGGAAGTCGAAGTCGACTAGAGACGAGAGATAGCGATGGGAGATTGAGGAGACGTTCATACAGCATAACTATCGGAGAGAGATCACGAAAGGACGACTGCAAAACCGTGACCATTCGATCCATCTCTGCGCTCTCAATGGGTCGAGGAACATGCGGAGGCATAATTTGGTCGTAAACAGAGAGATTGGAGGGGAGATAACTGTGGTGACTCCCTGAAGTCCCGGTCCAGGCGAGAATGGTGATATTATCTGAACGCGTGAGGATGTGCTCCAACAGTCGACCGACTGCTTGATTACCCTCCCCATATACAACAGGGATGGCAACGTTGAAAATACCAAATAGTGAATATGCGATGTCTTCCTCCCGCGTTGTCTGGCGCTTCGAAGCCAGATACAGCTTCTCCCGTAAGCGGTCTATCCCCGGTTCCATCGTGGCAAGCCTCTCCGTGGCAAACTTGGTTGCCCGCTCCATCTCCGAGAGAATGATAGGCGATTCCTTGTGATTGAACATCTTCACACCGAGATAAGGTTTCCAGTCCTCCGTATAAAACTGAATGACCTTTGAAGCAACGTACTCCTGGTACGTCCACCCACGAGTGTTCCAGATGCTATTCCAAAGATCACCTTCTTGTTGCGACTCGGAGAGCACACCAAGGAGATGGACGATCGTGAGTGCTGCGCGACAGTACCACCGAAACATGGCAACGACAGATTCCTGCTGAACCCCCTTGTCTGCCTGATTGACGCAGCACGTATCGCTCCATGCCCACCGGAATCGGTGAGATTGAACCAGATTACAGAAATTGATGAGCTTCTTTATTGTGGGGGATTCGGGTAGTGCATAGATCGAAATGTCCTCGACCGTCTGGAATGTCGGCTCGGGAGGTTGCCACCTGTGCGAGAACATCACATATTGATAGAATTTATCCACCTCTTGCTTGATGCGTGCATGGTCACGCCGACCATGGGTAGTCATTGCAGACCGAAGTTCGTCGAAGATCGGGAGTTCTTCAAACGCAGCAGCTTGCTGTGTTTTATCATAGAGATGACCGGTGATGGTGTCAATGAGCACGCGGGGTATGTCACGGATGGTGTCATCGACGACTTCTCGGATGAGTGGAGTCGTGTCGAGATATCGACTTCGCAGGTCTGATATCAAAACGATATAAATTTGTATTTTCATGCGGGCTAGATCCAACCGGCTCACCGCAAACTTGTGGGTCCGCCGAATTCTTCATCCTCAACAACATCATCTCGAATGCACTGAATGCCTCCCTGTAGCGGCCCATGCTATGCAATACGGAATGTTTCTTCTTGTAGCCTATGTAGTTGGATGGGTCATGGTCAATAACCTGATCGTATTGTCACTATCGTCAATTATGCACATGTGCGAGTCAATTGATACCTTGGTAATGCTGACGAGTTCCCCCTCCAGTAAGCCCGCTCGAGCCTTGCAGCATTTCACAATAATATCGTTGATGTTCGTCGGGTTGAGTGAGAGTACGCTCGAGTAGTGTTTGATGGCCGCGCCGTGGTCGTCAGACGTATTACTAGCGAACCTCTTCTCGAGTTTCTTGATACAACGTCGTTTAAAATCTGGAGAAATTCTCAGATTTCACTTTTTGTCACGAATGAAATCACCCACCAAGTTCCCACTGTAGTTGATCATCCAAGGCGTGCGTTTCCTCTGAGAGCTTCTTGAGAAAGTAGTCGTGTTTGAATGGGCGGAGCAGTCGCTGGCCAGTTGAAAGTGACCAGACTCTGAGCGTCGAGTCACTCGATCCACTCGCAATTCTTGTCGAGTCCGGTGAGATGTCCACTGCTCTCACCTCATTTCTGTGCGCTTGAAACTCGGTCGCCATTTCGTGGCTCGTTGCCTTCCATATCGTTACTCTGCCATCCTCCGTCCCGGCCACAATCCACTTTCCGTCCCGTGAGATTGCGGCGTCTCTAATAGGACTTCTAGCGTCCATTGGCTTGCCCACTTCCTTGCCATCCGCCACTCTCCATCGTCGAATCTTTCCTTCCGTTCCTGCGCTCACGACATGCTTCCCGTCGGGGAGAAACTTGACCGACTGTATGACATCTTTAACGTCGATTTCGATCGGGTTCGCGCCAACGACATTGGGAGCGATAATCTTTTTACTCGATTCCCGAGGTTCCATTAGCGCCTCATTTTCGGTGGTCTTGGGTATATCGTCTTTGCTCGCTGATGCACCCACCTGCTGTCCGCTATCGAAGGGAGTTGGGCTGTCCACCCTAGTCGGTCCTTTTCTCTTGTCAGTTCCCCAATGATCTTGCGCATGCAATAGTACTGGAGTACTCACTGTCCCTCTTCTTCAGGCGCGACTTCAAATTGGCAAATAGGTTCTTTTCATTCGATTTCCGAGGTTCCATCAGTCCCTCATTTTCGGTGGTCTTGGGTTCATCGTCTTTGCCCGCTGATGTATCCATCTGCTGTCTGCGTGGGCTGTCTGGCACCCCACTCGATCCTTTTTCTCCTGTCAGTTCCCCAGCACCCCAATGATCTTGCCCATGTATGTACTACTCACCGTCCCCCTTTGTCAGGCACACCTTGGAAGACACATTTGGCAGGCTAGGTGTGAGCATGGTGCAAAGAGAATTCACAGTCCGAGGTGTGCCATTTTATCACCTAAAAATAAAACGTGTTCGCTCACGCATTTGTGACCCCGTGCCCTGGGCGCTTGCTTTCATCTACATCTCGCCTTTTCTTTTTACTGTAACGATCGCCATAGTACTATTTTTCGACGGAGCAAGTAACCATCAAAGCCCATTCATTTATGTATTATTGGTCACTGAACGATCTTCCACCATTTTCCAACCCAACCCATTTCACTGCGCTTACTATCCCGCACTATTGCCTTATCGCATCGACAACAAATGAACATGCTGGGATATCAGTATATATGCCATCCAACCCTCGAATACCCCATCCTTGACTGGTGAACACAGGAGGTCGCGAATTATAGATACCTGAATAATCTATTAACTATTAATCGCTTTACATCGCACGGTGAGATTGCTTACTGAAGGGTTCGTCAGGGAACCCATCCCTCGTCGCGTCTGTTGAACGTGATGATAAGTTGGAGATACTTATTGGTGACTAAGGTCGAGATCGCTGAGGACCAGGGAAGGGCTTGTTGACCGTAAGGTATAGAATTTCCAGCAGCAGCATGTCGGAGCGCCGAGTTCCGGACATGTCTTTGACTAGGTTGGGTGGTGTCCTGAGTTCTGGTACAGTAGGAATGGAAAGGAACAATATCGTTACGAGCATATGGAGCAACCGGGACAGGGTCTTTTCTCACATAAACTCTGCTTAAGCATAGAATTCTCTGACAAGAAATGAAGTCAATTCAAGTTCGAATGTCTGAAATACATAGGGATGTGCAAGTCGAGAGCGGAATCAAATGCTCAAAACTGCAATCAATTTACCATTTGTTCAGGAGATTCAACGACTCGGAGTTTATCTCTGAGGCTGCAGCGTCATTAATATTACAATGCCAGTAAAGGTTGCTTCATAAAATAATCTTGTTGGAAATCTGGAAAGATCCTCAGACGGTGTCGCCAATACATTTAGTTACCAGGTTCGCATTGCGATCGATCACCAAGAGTATGAGTCCCCTCTTGTAGATTGTTCATCTTTTGGAAGCATTCGATCGCCTCCGTAATCCGATCTTCTTCTTCAAGAACGTCACAGACTGCCCGATAAAGATGAATCTTTGGAAACATGAACTAAATGACACGAGAACTGTCAACCCATTCTAAACGACCATGCAAACCACATCATACCTTGTCTGCGCCTCCTAATACCTCATCGGCTGAATGACAACGCAGCCCCATTCTGGCCCATCCCATCAACACGGTATTGGGAGGTGAGGAAGTGAGCGATAACACGGCAGAGTGGGCCGAGAACGCCTCGACGTGTTTCTCCACATTTGATGCCTCGTCTCCGATGGCCTGAAGCCGTGATATGCATTGGTTCCTGAAACCTGATAGCAGGGAGTAAATATACATGCTACAAAATGACGCAAGACTCACCTTCAATCCAGTCCATGATCAACTTATCGTCCTGCAGATCGTTGCTTATGGTATCAATAATGTCAAGAAGATGATGTGCAGCATCATATATGCGACCACCGGCAAACATGGTTTCACATTGATGCTTTTGCTCGTGTACGCGTAGGGCACACTGTGACGCAGCAAGCTGGTTAGTGAGCCCTTGGACAGTTTCCTCGAGGCCAGCTGTGGTTTGTTCTATAGATACAGAAAACGGGTCAGGAGGTTCTGAGTCGGAATATTGATAAACGCACCGGAACTCGTTTGCTGGGCATCAAGGTCTGCACGTAGTGATCGGAGGGACTCGATGAATTGATTGGCTGCGCATTGGCAGGCGACTGTCAACGAGGTGGGAGTAAACGTGGATTGAACGCACTGGTGTTTTCCTCTCGAGCACAAATAAACTGGATGGTGTGCCTGAGCTTTTCTCCTTCCTCGTTGGCTGTACCAAGCTGATCACGGAGTCCTTGAGCAGATTTCTCTAGATCTGCTACCATCCTGACGGTCATGCCTAATTGATTCTCTGTGCATTGAGAGGCGACTGTCAACGAGGTGTGAATGAAGAGAGAGAGAACACACTTGTGCTATCATGTTCTGCGCGAAGGGACTTGTTATCTCTTTTGGATGAAGCAAGCTGGTCAAGCAGTCGTTGAATAGTTGCATCGGAATTCGCAATGTACGTTGCTGGCGGAAGTGAATAAAAGCGCGGGGCAGTCAGCCGGCTAATAGACACACCTTTGCTGGGCAACTTCACAGTACTAGTAGTGCTTTCGTCGGTTTGGGGGTGTCCCATCCTAGTAGCTTTAGTAATAGTAGGGAATAAACCATCCCCGACTCCCACGATAGTGGGGGAGGGTTGGGACAGCTGAGAATGGTCAGGCACCCTACAAAAGAGACCGTACGAACTTTTTACTATTCTTGGAATTTGTTTTGTCTTTGTCAGCAACTGCCACGCCCCTTGCCGCAGTTATGAAACTTTCGCCTGTATCACTATAGCTCTAGTAGGCAGCCGAACACAACGACGGATTGTATATGTAGCTTACTCTCCAAAATCAATAAAATGTTGGACGGTTCTCTTTATGTCGGAGTCGGGGACTGGCGCGAGCGCCGCTACGATAATATATCAAATTAAGCGGATTTGATCCCACAAAACATTTGTAAACACGGCAACGTCACATAAATGAACTGTCGTTCGGAGTTCCTATGTACAAGCGCACATGTTGGGAGCCCACCATTTGGCGCTTTTCTTGATACTTACATCGGCACGGGTGACAAAGCAACGCGTGCCCCTCCTCTCTTGAAGCTTGAAGCTGATGGATCAAGTGGACGATTTTGCATATCAAATGACTCTGATACATGACAAAGAAATAGCAGACGGGCAGCTTTACCTCTCCTTACAGCTGTTTGCGTAAGCCTTGACAAAACGAAAAAAAATCGCGACTCGTGACTTGCGTCGGCCCAAAAGGGAAATGAAGTAAATTGACGCGCGGCGGACTCGGATAGATAGTTGTCTTGTACTCGTAACTCAACATGGCCTATCGGCGTATCAGCACGGACCTCAAGCAATGTGCTCTCCACCTCTGGGAATCTGGCTGGACTCTCAATGATATC
>JBBPPC010000291.1:0-24182 GCA_038091775.1 Leccinum olivaceopallidum | reverse complement strand
ATACACGTCCTCTTCCTCGTCCTCTTCGTCATAATCAAAATCATCAAAGAACCGCGGTCGCTCGTCCCCAAAGTCGCCCGCTGCCATCCGTTCCTGGATCGTTCGCACCCACCCGTCCACCTTGAGCACCTTCTCCTTGCGTCGTTGCGGATTGATCTGGCCCTCGAGTCGCCTCAGCGCCGCGTCAATTCCACCGTCTTCCCCATCGTCGCTAAGAGAGTCCACGATTGCGTTCACCTGCCACTGTTGGATCCCGTCCCCGAGATCACACCCACCTTCGCCTCCAAGCGACACCACCGCCGAGTTCTCCAATGCGACCCAATCCCGCGACCGTATCCCGAGATAGCTGGACGAACTCGACACCCCGACACAACTCAAGCTTCCGCGGGACGTTCCTCAGTAACCCGGGCGGCGAAGGCACGTTGTTGTTGTTGTTGTGGCCGCATCCGCTCCCTCCACCCACGTGCATCTCCGAGGACGTGTCCGACAAATCCAAGTCGTCGATCGATACCACGTCGAATAGCCACGGTGGTTGCGCTTGCACCTAGTGGGTTCAGCCTCGACCGCGAAGACAAGATCGAGCCAAACGAGTCAGTCGAGTGCGTCCGCGTGGACAACGTCGCCCTCGAGATCGCGGACAAGCCTGACTTGCGCCGTGTAGGTCCGGTCTTCTTCCTCTTCGGTCATCTCTGATACGGACCGCAAGTGGTGCGATGACGCGCTCGCACTCAGAAGCTTGTCTTGTTGTTCTCGTTCTTCCTCCTCCTCCACGGGCAACCCAAGTTTCGTTTCAGACGCGCAAGACGGCGATGCGATCATCTTCAAATACTGCTCCACGCCACCCCGTACGACCAACAGATCCCCACTCGTACTCAGCTCCAGGTCAAATGCCGATACGTTCGCAGGCACCGCAATCCCCGTATCCATCGTCTGCCTCGAATTCAGCACACGCCTCCACCTCCCCAGCCGCCCGATCGTCTTGACGAATACCCGAGATAGCGCACGTTGCGGGAACGTGATCGGCGGCGAAGACTGAGAGTGCATGTGGTGTGACGCAGCAGATTGCCCTGGCGTAACCGAGATGCTCGCTCGGCTTTGGCTGCAGGATGTTGCGCTGCAGCGGCTGTTGCGGGATTGCGGTCGATGCTGAAGTGATTGCCCCGGCCAGTGGGGGAGACTTGACGCCCACCACGCTCGAAGACCCGAACGCGAACGCATTGCCCGACTCCCCACCGCTGCCCAGAAAGACGGACACGCACTCCGCGAGCGCAAAGTCGAGGTCCACGTCCGGGTCGTCTTGGTCCTTGGAATCGCCTCTGCAGATTTCTCTCCGAGGACGTGCGTCGGTCGCGGCTTGGTCGAGATGTTCTGGCGTGCAGAAGATGTGCCATAGCGACGCCGGATATGCGCATCATTACAGTCCTTGATGACCTTGATAAGCTTGCGCACGATGCTCTGCGAAACCATACAATTTCAGCACCTCGTCGATTATCGCGATAGACACGAAGCATCGTTGCCTAGAGGATCAAACTCACCACCCGTCCTGGTGTCGCTTCAACACCATATCCTTGACCAACGCGTTCAACCAACTCGCCAACAACAGTCTCAGCTCCCGATCGGCCAAAAAGTCCATCGCAAAGAACGTCAACAACCCATACCTAATGGCGACGAACGTCCGAACCCTTACGATCTTCCTCGCTAGATCATCCTGCTTGTTCGCCATGACCACTCAAACTCCAATGGAATCGACAAACGAGTAAATGACACAGGTCGACGGCAGAGATGTATGTACGGTAGGTGAGGAAGAAGTTGAGAAGTTCGTCGTAATTGAAATCCGAAGTCAGGTGGGCGATCCACCGGTGGCAGCTAGAAGAACACGACGGGAAATTGTTGGTGTCGGCATTCGGGTCGTCTGTGAGACACGCAAACTAGGGATATGGAACGAAGGTTTGCCATGGTTGGAGAGGATAGGCCATGACGACTGCGTTGAGAAAGAGAGAGTTTGTCCGTGTCCGCGTCAGAAGTCAGATGCGTTTCTCCCCACAGGACAAACCGAGGGTCGTCCCGCGGGGCCGCGCTGCCATCGGCGCGTAGTCTTGATCGTCGTCTCCCACAGAGCTAGGGAGAAAACGGTCCTACCTAGAGCGGAAGACCTCAATAGGTCTGTAGAACATCAAACACTTCGGGGGAGTATTACGAGTGCATGCTCGTCTGTGGGAGTGGCGCAAGTGCAGGATCAGGCAGTGGGATGTCAGAGTCGTCGGCAAAGGGAGAGACCGCGAGACGAGGTGGCGGCGATGCCGAGCCCGAATGATCGAAATCGGGTGTGACATCAGCGTTTGGAGATGATGGGCTACCCCCGACTTGTCGCATCATGTCGTCCGCCTGCGCAGTAAGTCCAGATTCGAAAGACTGCATTTTGCGGAGAGCGCGAGGGAGAGGAAGGAAGATAGGATCTTCGTGTGGAGCGGGAGAATCAAAGGTGACCCCTGGACCGAATGGATGTAGGATGAAATTATCCCCAGCGGATACGCGAAGGGGGGACGGAACGACTCGGCCAGCGCATCTCACCAAAGATGTCACCTGAGGGCGACTTGGGTGGATCCTCGAGGGAAATCACTGGGGGGAGCGAACGAGGGATGTCGGCGCCCGTTACGCTATGCGAATGTGTACGGCCAGTGGGTGTGGGCCGCCGCGAGGGGGTCTCAGAGGAAGACATACCGACGACGACCCCAAACATTTCTGGGATAGACCTCGTGCGTACTGTACGGGCGCCAATCTGGAGGCGCCACCGGTTTGGGTTTGTTCTGAGCGATGATGTTGTGCACGCTCGTGGATCTCCCCTTTAGCGTGCGGCCGTATGTCTGGGAGATATCGATGGAAGTGGAGACCTTTTGAGCTTTGGATTCGGCTCATGCACCCGGCGCGATTGCATCGTGGTGTCTAGTTTACCTTGTCAAGGGTTATTTTTGCCTGAAAGCAGGACAGCAAATTCAGGGACTGACCCGACACGATACACTGGATTTCCATGTTGGTTGACGCAGGCGGTGATGGCATAGGGCGAGCGGACGTCTTTACCGACACCCAGACTGGTCATATGCTCTCGTGCAGCAGGCCTAGGCCTGTCTCGACAAAACTTCCGTCTGCTGGCAAGACAAGAATACGCCACGGTTTAGCAATCCGAAATAGCATGAGCGAAAAAAGAGCGGCTTGACAAGGTCTGGCGTGGCAAAGAAGAGAAAAATGAAGTGAAATACTCACGCGCGATGGAATGTGTCATAGGATGATCCGAACGGACAGAGCCTCTGGAGAGAATCTTGACCGTTGGGCCGTGTGAAATTGTCTCCCTGCAGTGGGCTGAAACGTCCATCGCAGTCACCGCCCAAGTTGTCGTGTGCTTTGATCCTTGAATTCCACACTACTCCTCGTCCCATCCACGACCCACTTGCCATCTCGTCAGATCGTCTACGAAGCTTCCAGCGTCCACCGGCTTCCCTACCTCCATGTCATCCCCCGCTCGCCATAGTCGAACATTCCGTTTTCTGCCACCGCTCACGGACTGCTTCCCGCACGCGAGAAATGCACCGGAATATACATAATCAGAACGATCGAGTTGGATCGGGAGTCTATCGGTGTCGTCGCTTGTAAGTTCTGGATCACCATCAGTACTCCGCTTTCAATGACTTCGTCTTCATCACCTTTGATAGACATCGCTCCAGCATGACCAGAGGAACGTCAAACTAGCGTTCAAATCTTTAATGTTGTCAATTGAATGTCTTGTCGACACGCTTACCGCTCCTCTTCTGCTACTATGCGAGCGGTTCTCATACTGGGTTGCCAGCGATCAGCGCTGCGCGGTGGAAAGAAGGATCCTGCAAGCGCGCTTGCCTTCTACTTTCAGCTCCGCGTCGGTTCTAGGTATGTACAAGTATGAGATTCTGAAGGCCGGTGCCAAAGTACTTACAATCCACCCACCAGTCAAAAACATTGATCACGATCATTAGACCCCACGCGGTTTCAGTCGCCCGGGTTGACTCAATAGACCAACCGAGCGGTACCGGTGCGATCAGAAGCGGCCGCTCCGCCTCAGCGGGAGAGGGAACGAGAGTTGATGCGTTCAGAGAGTGGTAGGTACGTACATGCGACAATGGTAACTACATAGGATGTACTGAGTGCAAGTACGGGAACATGGAAATCGACGGGGATAGTAGTGCTTTGCGCTTCCTGATCCGGAATGGAAAGCTGGCATAGCGTCAACTGCCTACCCTCGAGGTAGGTACTTATCAATGATGCGTCATGCAAAGCGAAGAGGCTCCGCCAACAGCAAACTGTATCGCCGGGATAAATCATCGACCATCATTGTGTATTTAGTGACTGACCGCGCTCTGCTCTTCATCATCAGCATCCCCGTGCTCAAAAACTAAATTTTCGTCAATTTCAGGACTGCAAGTCATGGGTAACAGTAACCGGTCTAGATTTATTGATCAACGATCCCCAGGTCTCGTCGTTCAAGTAAATCGGTTCCCAGAAACTATTTACCGCCGTCAGATTATATGCGTCCTTGTGCGTGTTGAGATCGCCCTCGGAGTCTCGGTCACGAGGGTCGCCACGCATTTTATATTCAAGGTGAGTGGATCGTCTGTCGAATGCCTCTGCTTCCTCCTGATCGCTCACCGTCCGCTCTAGTCTGATTTGATTGGAGAATGGTAGAGGATGGAACGTTAAACTGTCGCCTCGGTTCGCGGTTGTTGTGATCCGAGCTATCTTTGGCCGTTCCCACTAGGTCTTTTGGCATTTGTAGTTCGAAAACGTTCCAGCATGAACGAAATCAATGCTTCGGAATGTGAGTCATTGATCTGTATCGTATCCTGCGAAAATGCTAATACAACTAGGAATGATTATCGCCTACATTTTTGTTTCTTGGGAGCGTCGCTTTCTGTCTTTGGATGCGCTTGACCTCACTAGCCCCGCCAACGTGCTCCGCCTGCCGTCCAACCAAGTACGCAAGGATGGCTATCCAACCCAGTATGTGACGGAACTGCCTGCTTGCCCGTCTATCTGCCTCCATCAGGCCCACCAGAGTACAAGTACTTGGCGTATGCGTCGTATGCGGAGACAAGGATGCCAAGGAAGACGATCTGTTCTTTGAATACAACAACTCGAGGAGGGGTCTGACTGGCCCGATGCGTCGTCACCGATTTCTTCCAGTTTAGATGCATATCGGTTCGTAACTCTGGCAATTAGTAACAATGATGTCTCTGCTCATGCAAACGGAGAAGGACAACCTTCTCCGTGGCCGTCTGCCGGGATTCGAAGGGCTGCATCCACGACGCGGCAATTTGATGACGCATATCTTCGATAGTCCTTTGAGACGCGTAATGTTTCTGTCTCTGAGGATGTATATCAGTAAGGCACCTCGGGGCGAGCGGGGATTTCATTAAACAAACCTGAGCTTTCGTCTCGTTCGCGAATGGTGTCGCGAAGGACCTTATGATTGTTTGTTGAGAGCATCTTCCCTCTGGTGGGCTGTGTGAGACGGGTTCGTGCCGGAGTTCCCAGACGGCTTTCCTCGAGGCAAGTGGCTTTGGTATCTAGCGGAGGTGAGAATCAAGAAAACGCGCGTATGGAAAAGACATACGTATTTGAGCCTTCTTGCGGTGGGGTTTTTCTTTTTCACTCTGCAACGTCCCCAAATGAATTGTAGCTTCGGGTACACCTTCAGTGGGTTTCTAAGGATGATCGTGTCGCCTCCATGACCGATCAATGCCGATAGAACCATGGACTCGACGGGGACCGAGTCCTTCAGAATGTCCCAGAGAGTGACCAAGGAACCGCCAGACGTTGCGATGAATGCTTGCGAGGGCGATACAACTCGGATTATGAACGAGCCTATTAAATAACTCGTGGAAAGCGTTCTCCCCGTGGATACATGAAGTGAGTTGATTTTGCCGTTGCGAGACAAGGCATAGAGCTGCATCGAAGGTCGCGGCCGTCGCAGACCCAGAAAGACTGACGATACCTGACAGTGGCGAGGAGACGTCCTTGACCGCGACGTCGTAGTTGTGTTTTAAGCTTTCAAGGGCTGGCCCAGTTGATCCGCTTGCAAGTTGCAATTGTCCCCACGTCCGCTGAAACGCAAACCGCCCGCACGGTGCGGTTACCTGAAAAGCTCGGATCGCGCACAAGTCACCGTATTTGTCATTCCGCTTCCCGACACCTTCAAGGACGCTCACTCACTGCGGTCACATTAGTGTCCCCCCTTGCCGTCTTTCACTTGCCAGTGTTGAACCTTGAACCTTGATGCCGCTCACGATGCTCTCCATCTACGAGTATGTGCTGCCACAGTGCTGAACTGACCATCGATCAGTTTGCTTCCTTCTGGCAAACGCTCCTGTCGCAGCAGACAAGGGTCGGACTCACAGTGTACAAGGAGAGTTAAACTATACAGGTAAGTAAGGAATGTGTAAGGGTACGAAGTTATCAGAGTACTTAGCAGTCACCCTCCCCATCTCGCTCCGTCGTCGCCTTCCTTGCCGCATCGAAGACGGCGGCAGAACGAGTCCCGCACGTCTCGCTCGTTCTCCCTCGCACCTCCCATCTCCTGAGTGTCTGCACGGATGTGCATGTGCACGCACTTCCCCTCCTGCCCGGAGGTACTCATCCTCACCGTTTCCCTTGCTGTGACGAGCATGCACGAACACACATCCTCGCTCGCTCTTGTCCTCGCCCGTCCTCGTCCTCATTTATCCTCGTCCGACCCTGGCTTGCTCTCACCCCTCCTGCCCGTCCAAACGGACGCACTCCCCTCCACACCCCGTCTTGTCGTCACCTATCCCCTTGCTCTTCGTGAGCACTGCGCTCGACTCGTCGTGTCACGCCACACTCCCTCTGTTTCGTTTTTCAGCCTTCTCGTCTTCCTCGCTATTCCTACTTTCGCCTGACTTCATCCGTGTCAGGCTCATCTCCCACATCTTCCAGTCCGCTTCACATCGTCGGGCCCACTTTCGCCTCCGACTTCGAACTCGTCAGCGCTGCCACTGAGTCGAGCTTCTTTCTTTCTTTCTTTTTCTTCATCTGTCTATTCGTAGTATTGATCGTTAGATCGTGTCATTTAAATGAATTCGTGCTCGTTTCGCGCATGCCGACCACGTCTCAAACGACTGACTGCACAGTATCTTGCACGGGAAAGCCCGAGTAGTGTAGCACGACTCTAACTCGTTACTAGGGTTTATCTGCTTGTTGGCGTCTCGGCCAATGGCAGCACGATCCATGAGTACATGTAATGCCTTTACGAGAATTGGCTGTATAGTCGGGAACAGCCAAAAAAAGCCATGCTCCAGACCTCCGGAAGAAGCCTGGGCTATGGGATCAAGTAAAAACAGCGGACGGACGAAAATGATCCTCTATACGTACCCAGCAGCCGCTACGGCGTGATACCCATCTTCAAAAACGTCCCGATGACTTCCACTTCGTCATACCTCCCTGGATTCTCCGATGTCTTCTTCGAAAGAATATACTTGAGTGTGTTCCAGAAATGTCGCTGGGGACGCCACCCCTTCGATTTGTTGCGACGGGTGCAGGTACAAAGCGGAAGACGACAGAGAGCTGATCGTGTCGATCGAGGACGTGATGAACTACTCTACGAGCGAGACGATGAATTTTGGAGCAACCTGTGACAATGTCAGAAACTCCATCAAGAGAGTGTAGAGTGAAGAGATACACACAGCAAGTGTCCCGCGATCAAAGTAGTACAGATATTGATCGAGCGTGTCACAGTATATCTGAACAGTGACGATCTCCTCCGTCGCCGAATGTGCGATCCGCAATGACTTTTGCAAACAATCCGGCACTCGTTTGCTGCCGATAACCCATCAGTCACGATCGATAGCGCAGAGCGATACTCACCGCCTTGATACCTCCCCATCCTCCCCCTGTCCTTCCACCTCCACCGCTGCCTCCTGCTACCACAAATGACTTGCAGCATGCACTGCCGTCGCCTGATGCGGCTTCTTCAACAACTTGGCCCTATGCAACGCAGCCTTGGTGATCATAGTGTCATACCCGTCCACCTCGAACACCTTTGCGCCCTTCCCGATGATCAACGTGATCGCAGCCAACTGTGCTCAGCTCTCCAAAATCGAGTCCTCGTACACCGAAAACGCTAGGTCGTACAGGTCGTACGCTAGGTCTTCGAACCCAGAGCCACATTCGGAGGGCGAGTGAGGGAGAGTCGACTTGTATCGTGAGGATGGAGGTGCATTCCCGCACGAATTTCAAAACGGTGGTCGCTTTCGATCGCCAGTCGTCTTCCTATTCGTTGTCGAGGTTAGAAGACAAACATAATTAATGACCATAGGACAGTCTGATCTCACCAAATGTTCACGAATTTTCTACCGCCGACAGAGCTTGATGCTCGAAGTGATGAGCGCAGGAAACGTATACCGCATCCGTTCACCTCCAGCCTTAAAGTGCCGACGCGCAGTTTGCAGCAGCTGACGAGTGCGGTGCGCCGGTGAATTCTCGACTCTCTCGCCCAGGAAATCTGGATACCCACCTCAAACTACACCCAAAATGACTCAGCCCTAAACAAATGCACCATCATCCGCGCTACCCACCCCTGCTCCTCCGCCGTATCCTCCTTCTCCACCGCATACGGACCTTGTCTTCCTATCTCCTTCACGTCCTTCGCTGGCCCACCACCAACGGCAGAAGCGTCCGTCTGATCCTTCATCGACGCGTGACACACATCCAAGACTCCATCCAGGTCCCCGGGTATCTCGTTCTTGAGCACGCTAGAGACGATGCTGTGTGCGATGGAACGGTGTATGGAAAACAGCTGTTGCGTCAGGAGCGGGCCGTAGTGTTGGATGGAAAGCAACGTGAGCACGGGATTGGTACGAGTTGATTGGGGCGACGAGCAGCGCTGTGAGATACGCAGCCGTTTGTGGAGCGTGGAGATCCGAGCTGTATCAGGTCAGCGTCAGGAGTAGACACATATTTCGAAATAAAACGTGCCTTTCCCTCGCGGGCGCCGTAGGCCGTGAGTCTATCGATGAGAGCGATGACGGTCAGTTTGGTGTTGACTTTCGGGTCGGTTGCGGATAAAAACTGTCCGAGCGAATGGAGGTGGAACTCGTCCGTGAATAACCTACAGGAGTCGTTAGTCAATTTCACGGTCGCGCGAGTGATCTTGGTGCTTTAAACGAACCCAGAGCTTGTTCATCTCTATGAAATTTGTGAGTACGAACGCGATCGAGTCTTGGAAGGACCCTTGGGGACTAGGCTAGGTCAGCAAACGGACGACGCGACGCGGTGAGCTCACCCATATTCGGTCCCGACGGGCAGGTTTGACCGCTAAGATAGTGTCGCAGAAAGAACCCGCGTATGGGGTTCAATACGCCTCTGCTCGTGATTTCCTTGACGGGTGCGTCAGAGATGCGGAGCCGACGGTGATCACGACAACGTACTAGACACGTTCGTAGATATCTGCCTGAATTGTGTGCGTACGTCGTACAGGTAGTTTGAGAGATGTTTGACGGAGGGCGTCAAAGATGGACGTGTCGTGCGACACCTGTCGGTCAGAGGAACTCGAGAGAGCTGAACACGTGAGGAGTTCGGCAAGCATGAGACTGGCGCTCCTGAGCGCGTCCATAATCATAATCTCGTCGTTGTCCTACAAGAAGGCCGTTGGCAGTGATGGCTCCGAGGGCGAATTCGGTGCCGCCGCCGAGGACGCCGTGAGACGCACGAGATGATGGCCGACCTGAATCTTTACCGTTTCCAGGGACTCGCTGTGGAGTTTCCTTCGACGACGACGACGGTGGTGGTGGTGTGGTGCTTGTCGTGCTTGTCGTCGCGTTCGGGGGGATAATAGTGACTGGCAACGACACGGACCCGCGCCTTATGTAAGCAGAGCGCGCACTGTACTACCGTAGTACGGCCAGCCATGCAATGCGGCGGGGCATAACTGCGCGGCTGTGATGAGGTGTCGTGTTATAAGATCATGGCGCACTAGATGGCGCCGGCGATCGTCCATCATGATCATGTCGAAACGCAAGCAAGTGCACGAGGTGGACGACGACGATCCCGAAAAACCAGTACGCATAGTATTCTCTCCGTACGCCCGCATCTCCCTGTAGAGTCTAGACCGTCGACGTCATTCAGAGCCTGTTTAGTCGTTGGTACCCACGTCATCCACCCGTCTTCGTTCTCGCCAATGTCCTCTCGTTCACCCTTGCTCTACCGTCTTCCCAGTGTCCCGCCCTCACTCGCCGTCGCCCTCCCTCGTTCCCAGTCGTCCGCGTCACCTCCCTCGCCGCATCCAAGAAGGCGTGCGACGACTGCCGTATGCTCTCGGCACAATGAGAGTATACGACGGTCGCCGTAGGTCGTTACCTCCCTTGTTTGCCATCGTCCTCGTCCTCGCCTTCCTTACATCACCCCGCATGTACGTCCATACGGACGTACGCATCACATCGCTTGCTCGCCTACCCTCACCCACGACATGCACGCCCAAGGAGTTACGCCTGACTTCCCTCCCACGACGGCGAACATAGGAACCGAGTGCACAAACGCGCACACAAATACGTGGACACGTGGACCTCGCGCGTCTCACAGTCGCTCTCGTTATGCGCCCGTCCTCGTACTTTCCAACGTCCCACGGCAGCGACACCGTGATCGCGGAAAAGTTCGAGCATATACGCACGCACGCGAACGCCTGGTACGCGATGACGACGTTACAGTCGCTACGATCAACCAACTCCTTCCCATGCGAACTCTGACCCACACTCCCAGCACGACGATCATGGACTGGTTCAACTTACTTATCGTTCATCCCAACCGCCATTTAGCGTTACGCGGAGGTAAGCGTTCTTTCCATGACTCAGGATGTAGTGATAGCTCACGGTACATATTCTGGCTTTTCAAGTTCATCGCTCCCATTTTTGTCGCCAGTTTGGCTGTGAGCTACCACGGAGTAGGTCGGAATACTTGCGGCAATGCCTTCAGCTGAGGTCGCTACTGCTACTTTCTCTTGTACGTCTACAACAGACTCCGGGGAACACGCCCATGGAATTAATGTTCTTCTTGTTCGGCAACCACATCAAATTTCCGACGAAAACAGTCAGTCACTTTGCAACACGTGGATCCACTAGCCCCACAGCGACCATCCTCGAGAAAGCAGAGTCGCATTATACAACTCTTTAGCATGCACAACTTAGCGGCTCTCGTTGGCATCGTATGCACGGAGCATTTTCACGGAATTCCCGGGACGAACACCTGATTGTCAGGCATACTGAAGGTACTCATTTAAATGCATGTGTCCGTGACTCAGTTCTTGACCGCCGATGCTGCAGGTGCCACAGAAATCTGGGTTAAACTACGCTCGAGTCAACTCCTCATGTGGTACATCGCAATTTATCAACGCTCGATATGCCTGGATGACCGCGATCGAAGACGAGCAAGCGGTATCCACCACGACCGACGGTCCACCAAACTCTATAGCATACATATGCGGCCGCTCAAAAACACCTTCAACATGCCTTGAGATACAGTAAGTTCTCTGTGCGTGCAAAGATCGTCACGCTAGACGCACCAGTGTAATAGTGAATGACCATGCTGTTGGCAATATTTTGGCCCTCAGTACTCCGACATAGCAACTAAACGTGGCGCGCCGAAAACTAGGCGTCGCATCAGGCGCGTATCCTGGACTCTCGAGTGCCTCGTAAGCCGTGTACAGAAGAATGTGCTACTGAGGCTCCATCACCTCGCGTAGAGAGATGTTGAGAATCCTGTGATTGAAATTGGCGAAGTTGTCTATGAAATTGCTCGTCTAGACTTTGAGCGCGCATGGAGACGATGATGGTGACGACATGACGATCCGGCCTCGATCCTGCCGCAATCATGCAACCGAAACTGAAAATGATTGTCCGGAATCTAGATAGATAGATTCATGAATCAGTTAATACCTAAACGCAAAAACGGGCATCAGCCATGCTAACCTTTGAAACTGTATTGATGCCCCTTTGTAGTACCTCCCCATAACTGAGCAATACCGATTGCGATCGCCTCCTATTTTGCGGGCTCAAAGAGGGAGTGTCGTCGTCCGTATCTAATAAAACTGCATCGTCTACGCAATGCAGAATAATTTCAGGCATAGCTCTCTCCGAGGCGCGCAGAGCACTCGATCCACGCTCAGAGGCAGGACAGTGCCAGCTTCTTTGTGGCCAGATCCCAGTTCACGGGGCGAACGAGAACCATGTCGAGCGAGCACCAGTGCCACGACCGACGGGCAATCGGAACTGGACCCAACGACCATCTCCCCAGAGATCGTCGATCTCAGCGGGCGGAGGTAATCTTGATAGTCCGGAAACCGAATGTTATGCCTATCAATGTCGGCCAAGATATGGCTTCGTGGGTGTGGCGAATGTAGGTCGGAATGGCAGGGCGTGTCTACGGTGGTGGCGTGCACGGTGCAAAGGCGGGTACAAAGGTCAAAAACTTGACCACAGCTTCGGCATGGGACCGTCACAAGAAACGAAGGAGCTCGACAATACTAAATCAACCGATCAACGAGAGTAACAAAATATGGCTCCAAACTCGCCTTTTGTTCGAATCGAGGGATGTGGTGTTCAACCTCGGTTTTCAGCAACCCAAGGCACTCCACGCTCCGAAGGTGAGATCCACGGGGTTCTCTTTGATAAGCCTTCTCGTGATTTGCAAAACGCGCAAGGCAATCCAAAATACCAAGCAGAAGACCTCAACAGAAGTGCTGAAGTAGGAAAGTGTACTGCAGGACACAGCAACGACACAAAGAAGGAACATGCTAGAAGATAGGGGAAAAGAGCAAGGAGGAGAAGTAGTCTGAACATATAAGGTGACGTAGTACCTGTGCGAGAAAGTGAAACATGACGTATTCGAGGTCGGGTATGAGCAACCGACGAGGGCCGTCGAGATGAAACGGGGATATGCCGCTATGGCTGAGGTTAGAGACGCAATTTCTACGAGAAAAGCGCCCAGAAATGAGGAGGTGGAGCCGGTGGGAGAGTCCGCATCGCGAACTGCCTTGTCAGCTGCATGGCTCGAGTTGTTGTCCCTTGCCCTGCAAATACCGGAAGGATGATGATTTTGCTGGAGTCATTGGTGGGCCCATCTCGCCCGGAGGAAATTCTTCCACAAGGTACAAACTGTCATACTGCTGATCAGCGAAACGATTTAAGATTAACATTCTGGAGACCTGGCGACTGAGTAAGTACCGGGGAACAAAAGGCGCGATGGTAGGAAGATGGGATTTGGAGGTATAGCCATAGACCGGGCCTTGACGAGCGAGCCCGAGGAAAGCGAGTACTTTCCACCTCTCGAACTTGAAGGGTATGGACGATCGGCTGCAGTTACATGACGACACCATTACCGTGATACCGCGTCCCGAGCTTCCCTTTAATATTAATGATCTCGATGGCGGTCAAGACGCCCGTCTTGCACAAGTCTCTCTGCAGCGCCGTTACAAGATCTGTGAAGAGTGACCCAACCAAAAACAATCGTGAGCACTGGCAGAGGAGAAATGGAACAACGTACAAGTACTTTCCTGATGCAGAAGGTCCTTCTTGTCCTCCGAGAGATTGACATGAAAGTCTCGCTCGGGAGTCGGAAAGCCCGTTGAACCCACCTACAACACCGGAAAGAAAGCAACGAATCGATTCTACATCAGGCCCAATTCAGGCGTGATCACAAGTAATATGGACATACTAGCACGGGCACAGAGCCACACCCTCGGCGGCATATTTATTTTGCAAAGACCGCCCACCGCCCATAGACTGGATGAGAAGGGACGTCGTAGGTGGATCTGTCTGTGTGTACGTGGTATCATCTTCGGAGAAAAGTGAATAGTAAGAGACTTACGCCGGGACCACGATTGGCGTGTGCGTTGGTCTTGACCCATACGACGTCCTCGCATCTCCTATATCCCAATTTAGCGAGGACTTCGCGACCCCGTTTGAGCCCTTTACCCGCGCCGCTACCGACCCACATGAAGATGAAGGATGGATCTGTGGCGAGTGAGGGTATCGGGAATTCCTGCAGCTTGTCCCAGCCAAACGAGGACGAGAAGGGTGGGTCGAGGAGAATCACATCGAGCTTGGATGGGTAAAGCGAAGGGAGGTGTTGCAGCGGTAGATAGCACGAGAGTGCTGCGTGCGTGTCGACCGACTCTTTTTTCAGATTCAGCAGACGCTGTTGCTTGGGATACCTAATGTAGTTGTGAACCGCGTTCGGTTCGGGGGAGGGGGACGAAAACGAATAGGACTTACTCTTCGAAACGCCGCTCAAGCTCTGCTCCGATGACCCAATTCTGCGGCCATTCCCCGCTGTCGACGTAGCGCTGCGAGTAGTCGTTGCGGATGGTCTCTTCCTCGGGGACATAGTTGGGATAGCGTGCGAGCCTTGCGCGTTTGGCGAGTGGGAAATCTGGTTTCTGAGTGGGCTTTGGGCGTAGTGGGACGAGAATGGGCGAGGACGGGGGCGAGGGTGAGGGTGATGGGGACGGAGACGGAGACGGGATGAGCGGGAGTTTGAGGAGCCTGAGGGGCGGGGAGGTCGGGAGTATTGCGCGGATGTGGCGGCGGTGGTTGCGCTGTGCGTCGCGGACACGAGCGAGGAGATCTGAGTGTGTGACGAGGAGACTCTCTGCAGAGGTCGTGGTCCGAGGGGTGGTCGATCGGCACTCCGAGCCACCGCCACTGGCACGATTCTACGACAGGCAGCGGCTTCATCGCAAACCTTACATTCCGGTTACAACGGATCCGTATTTATACAATGTCATACAGGTATCTGAGACAGCGTTCCTCTCAAGGTATTGTACAAGCGACCACTGCAGGCTGGTTATACAAAGCAGAGCCTGAGTGTCAACGGTGAAAGGAAAATATGATGACCATAACTTGAACATCTCCTACCATCCCAGACGAATAAGCATCTTAAATCTCTGTCACAAGGTTTCCATACTTTACACCCGTGTGGACAGATCACGAACCTCGCACATCTGATATTCGATAGAACCGCTCCTTCCCATCTTCTGCGCACGACCCACCTCGTTTGGATCAACAGTTATATCCATGACTGATTCCGCTCGGGGATATGTTCGCACGACATGGGCGAATTGGATGTCTCGCCTTGATGTCGTACTTGACGCCAGGTCATTATGGACGATCTCCGTCAGGTTCAGATTTTGCGGATTCACCGGTCGACCCAGTATTGACCAGCGAAGTCAAGAGAACGAACTTGCGAACGAATAAGACATAGATTCAGACTTGACGACGAGAGACACGAGCATCAACTTGAAGAAAACGTGAGAGACTAAACAACGATCGACGAAGGGCGTGTGGTGGACGAGACTCGGGCGCGCCGCAGATCCACACTTGATCAATCGATAGCCACAATCGAAGACGCCGATTACGCAGTATGCACACGGAGATAAATTATTGACACGACAGCAAGTCAACTCGACACAAAAAATGACTGCTCAGATACAAGTACATACATGGTGGTCGAAACAAAGAACCTGACTCCAAGGATACTACAGCATCACAACATGCTAGATGGTCGAAGCATGTTCAATAAATTGAGGCAAGAAATCTCTTGCAATGGTCTGGGGACATCAAACTGTGAACATGCAATAGCATCACATATTCCTGTCTTGTTTGCATCATAGATAGCCTTGAGATCGTCCATCTTGCGCTCCGACAAGGTCCTCATTTGTCGACGGCGAATGTGGCACGTGTCGAGTACCAGAAGCACCTGTAATCGAGGGATGATTAAAGCCTAGGAACGCGACAAACGAGATTGCCAGTGACTCACCAGAGATATGATTAGGTTGGTCGTATGAGTAGATGATGTTTCGAGCAGACGAAACTGCATGGTACCATCGGCGCTTCGAACGCGATCATATATCCCAAAAAACGTATCCAGCAAAGGCGGGTTGGAAGATTCATCAATAAGAGGCATGATGTTACGAAGAGCTAATTCAACGGTCTGCTGCGCCTCAGCGCCGGAGAATAAGGTGGCCTTGGCAAGCGTTCAGGACCTGATATGAAAATATTTTAAAAAACTTACTGTTGTCTTTTTATCCACGGATAAATCATGGAAGATGTTGTACATGTGAATGCCGTGGTGCGTCGCTTTACCGCAAAGATGTTGAGCATGGTGAAGCCCTTCGTTGTTGAGGACGATCTGGGGACAGATGGTTGCCGCGATATTTTTGGCTGCAAGCAGCCAGACGGCTTTTACGACACGCGGGACATCATCTATCATCTGCGAAGATTACAATTAGAATGAATTTAGTAGTAGCACAGAAGCATACTAATCGCGTACCATTTCAGTCAGCGCGGAAGAGAACGCTGGAATATTGATGCACGTTCGAACGTATTTGTGGTGAATCTCGATCTCGCCTGGTGGGTGTATTAGCATGCCGCCACTAGAGGGGTGTGAAACGAAACTTACCATCTTCGAGAGCGACTCCCCCTTCTCGGACCAGCTCTTCGTGTTCTGATTGAATCAATTTGAGTGTTTCATCCACTCGCTTTTGATAGAAGGACCGAAGCGAGTCCGTCCCGAGGCGAGAGATATGGGCTAGCAAGAGCCGATTGCAGAGTTTGATCCAGCCGGGCATCCCGGCATCTTGAAAGACGGCAACGAGAGGGGCTAGTATCAAAATTGTAGTTAGTCTGTTAGAAACAATAGTAGGATCAGACAGAACGAACGACTTACTCGGATTTTCGCTAACGAACCGCTCAATGCTGGCATTGACTAACATGGCCTGCAAATCGGCGTCGTTATTGCCAACTGCCGGCGCGATCATAGGACATTCGGCCGCAGCACCCAGCTCGTTTCCGGCAGGGCCTTGAATCGTATCGGCGTAATGAGTGGGCACCTCCACTACTACAACGTTGTTGAAGATATCCGACATAGTATTAGCGTTCATCGGGGGGTGATAAACCATCAACGTAGGGTCGAGTCCATTTCCCCCTGGCTGGTTGGGTTGGATGGGATACAGAGGCTGAGGGGATAGCACTGACATAGGCTGCATAGCGTGAGGGACGGATTTCTGGAAGGGCTGGTGAAGCGGGTTGTAAATTCCAAGGTACTCACTGTTTCTATATATTGTAGATCTGGTCATCGGCTCGAATATGGAACTAACATTGAATCGTCCCCTGGCAGGCCTCGGCGGGGATGATGAATACCTCGGGGAGCATATTACATCACATCTGAAATGTAGAAATCGAAGCATGGAATTGATATCAAACCTGGAATCCAGGCTGGCGGCACGAGACGGCGTACAACCAGTTTTACGAGATAGAAACGTACTAGAAGTTTGTTCGGCACACGTGGCTGCTGAATACGATATCTCACCTTGAGGGCCGCACCTTGTCCCACTGTGTCCCAGTGTCATGTTCACACCGTCATGCTTCTTTGACCAACTTGCTTTGCCAGTGTGCTTCGACAACGTTGATTGGTTGACGTATACCTTTTTCGTCCAGGGCGCATCGCCCTCGGCTAATCCAGTTCGTAATCACGGTACCCACGTAAAAAGAACTTGGAATGATTGCAAGGTTTTTCCAATCGATATCGGTACGCGCGTTGCCCGTCATTGACTCTTGGTCAAAGATGATGGATGAAGCTAAGTTAGCCATCGCGCTGCGAGCTTCGATCAATAAATTTGAAAGCCCTGAGCTGGACCCCAACCACCACCTCTGACCAACCGATTATCATGATGAACTTCTATACTAATGTGCACCGCCAACAGCCGAATTGGCTGTGGCCTAACACGATCTCGTTCAAGTTGTTCTTTTACAAGTTTTGATTGGCTGATGCGGCAGTCCAGAGTATACAATCCTGATGCATCACTTTGTTAGCGCCGTTCACCCGGTGAACGTTGGTTCACCGTCGCTCGTATCTGCCGTCGTCGTCGCCGTCGCCCCCCCCCTCATCCTCGCCCTTGCGCCACCCTCCTTTCTTAGCGGCATCGCCCTCCATCTCCGTCTCGGTGGCTTCACCGTCACCGTCACCCTCGCCTCTTCCACCACCTCATTATCACGCTCCGTCTTCTCCTGGCAACAGCGCAGTGCCCTCGCCTCCTCACCGTCTCCCACCCAGCGAGTCCGAACGGACCCGGACCCGGACCCGCCTTTACCCCTGACCCCTCGAGTTCGCCTTCGCCCTCTTCCTCCTTACCCTCTTCCACCCAGCGTGTCCGAGCGGACACGCACGTGCCCTCACCCTCACCCATGCGCGTGGGCTTACCCACGGGCCATGACATTACCTTCTCTCACAGACATGTTGTAACTTGTACTCTTTAGTTGTAGATTTCCATTCAAAATACATAGTCATTTGTGTTTCATTTTGTGTACCGGATCGCGCGCGCGATTCAGAGTTCGTCTGCGCGATTGAAAGTTCATCCGCACAATTTGGTCTGATCGCGCGCGCACAGCCTCATTCTTTCGCGCTATCATTTTGGCACTTGCAGCTCCATAGATCGCCTGCTGAACGGCCCGGGCGCCGTAGAGATCGCCGAGTGTGTCGTCGAGGGCGATGTCAAAGTGAGGGTGAGTGGGAGTCACTGCCAGTGGTTATGATCCGAACTTCGATATTGCGATACTAGTAAGGTAGATCCCGGTATGGCGACTTTTCGACCCTGGATCCAAAATGGGGTTAGTTACCCCCGGAGGCTGCCTCTGCCTTCGGGTAGTTTTGCAGATTCAAGTTAGTAATATGAGCTAAGAGGCCCACGTCTTAGCATTGGGGATTTTCCCTGGTATACCCCCCGGCGGGCATCGGTAAGGTAGATCCCGGTATGGCGACTTTTCAACCCTGGATCCAAAATGGGGTTAGTTACCCCCGGAGGCTGCCTCTGCCTTCGGGTAGTTTTGCAGATTCAAGTTAGTAATATGAGCTAAGAGGCCCACGTCTTAGCATTGGGGATTTTCCCTGGATATACCCCCCGGCGGGCATCGGCAGCGGCGACTCGGACACCACCCTGTAACATACCTCCTACACGTTGCCTACACGCGTCTAATATGTGGAGACAAATCAAATCTCAGTCCCAACATAATGGTATGATTTCTCCCCTCAATTCTCATGATCCCCATATAGCACAGTACTGAGAACTATCTTGGCTTTGCAACAAATGTGCCTGTTCGAGCGCATACGGGTATGGGTATCATTACGAGACTTACCGCATTGTGGGATTCGATGAAATTGCACCATCATTACATAAACAAAGAGAAGGCTTGCCTCTCGGAGATAAGGGCTATACTATCATTACACCGTAGTGCAAACTAACTTGGTAATGCAAATATTTTAAAACACGACATTTACTAAGTTGAACACCTTCTGGTCTTTCTACGGTCCTGAAAAAATTATGCGAGATGGCTAAGTATGTAATCTAACTAAGGAGAAAACTTGAGGGTGATTGTGACGGCGGTTTGTTCGTGATCTAACGAAATATCAGAGGATGTCAATCTGCACCTGACTTACGAGCCCCAGATCCGAGAGATCCGCTTATCAACTGACGAAGTAGTAAGACCTGGGAAGTATTATTTAGCATGTAAACAGTTCCATCATAGTATACCAAGTGAAAGAGTGAAAGACGCACTGGATGAAGTTGTATAAGTGACTATGAAAAAGGAAGAAGAAGAATAAGGGCAAAGGAAAGAAAGAGAAGAAGAAATAGAGCATATGATCAAGAACAGCCCGCTGCCATTGGTCAATGCTGCGTTTTGTGCCCGTGTAGTAAGGCCTGTCGTAGAAAGGTGTGGTTCCGAACATACTTCTACCATTCATCCGAAGACCAACGTCCGACCGCCTGAGTGGTGCGAGAGGGAGTACTAGTGCCGTTGCCAAGCAGTGGCACCACCAGAGCGCATGGAGTAACCAACCAGTTAACGAATTGAAAATTTCGATATCGGAACGTTCCCTTGGGGAACTTGCACTATCCAATGTATTGCGTTGTCACAGAGTCGAAGGATAGAAAGCATAAGGTTGTTACGTGACTTCGTTCACCACATATCCTAACAAACACCTACGAATGGAAGATGAGCGTTTGAACATCCTGGATAGGCAAGTAGAACGAAGTATATAGCAATCGCCTCCAATGATTATATCTACTAGTTGTTCGACGTGCACTTTCCGTGGCTTACGAGGTTGCAGCGCTCAGGCCGACACTGGTGGGCTGGGTGAGCAAGGAGGCTTGCGGTTTGTTCTTAAGCGCGTTGGGGTGTATTGGACCGCAATATGATGCGTGAGCGGAAACAGGTCACGAACGTGAAGATGCACGGCAGACGGAGCGCGCGCTGGTGTAAAGCGAGACAGGGGGACGGCAGCGCGTCGAACGCGTCGAAGATAGTGTCGAAGATGCACGCAACTTCAGTGCTAGGCTCGATGCCCATGCGCTGAATAAGCGATAAGACCCTGGGCATCAGGTGCTGTACGTGGTACGATAGGGGAACAGCGTGCGAGGCATTCGCGAACGCGATGTTTAAACACGAGGACGCCGCGGTGATTGTCTGGGTTCGATCATCGATGGCGTTGATTGCGAGCTGGCCATGGTAGTCATTACAATGTTTGTGTTCTATCATGCGTACACACCCTGCCGTACACCTTCCAACCACTGCCGCCATTCAGCCCAAGAATAAGAAGGAGATGCTGTTCGCGAAGAAGACGATTCTTGGATACCGAATTGTTGCATGTGACGACTAACACGTTTTACACGTGAAAGGGGAGGAAGAAGAATGTTCGGGTCGCTCCGCATGAGATCGAGGCGTGGGTGGAGCTGGAGTGCGCTGAGGCTCGGGATGCGGAGCAGGCGAGCATGGAGCGGGAGCTGTGGGAGAAGGATGAGGACGAGGGTGAGGCAAAGAGGGTGAACTGTTGAACGAGGTGGTAATCACTAAAAAGGCGCATGTAGAGGAGCGTGGCAGAGAAGGAGCGTGGGAGGGGGAGCAGCTCGTCATGCTCACCTATGCAACTTGTGAAGCTTGTCCTCTGCTGGAGGGTCCGATAGGAAAGGACACGCTGCTCCACGTCGCGGGGTTCATGCTCAACATATGCGAGAACGACTCTGGCGTGTACATATGCAGCGTGGGGTTACTCAAGGTGCTGCACGAGCTAGTTCAGGACGAGCAATCTTACAGGGTCTATTGCATCAACTACTCTTCGCGTGACTTTGTGACTGCGGACGTGTGGGCGGTCCCGGAGTGTGGCGACCCAACCGATCCGCCGGTCTGAGCAGGAAACCGTGGTTGTATACCAGGTTATAAGCGGGGGAGATGGGGGGATGGACGAATTGAATGGAAGGGCGGTCGATATAGAGGAAGCAAGAGGAGACGATAATAACCTAATCAACCCTCACCTACTTAGGTAAGCCGCAGAACGAGGAAAGGTGCCGAAGGGAGCTTCGATGATTGTGAACTTTGGTGGGGACGCAATGGGGTTGGCAGTGACTCTAAGGAAGAGGAATAGGAGAGAAAACTTTTAAACACCGGGAGCCGGTAAGTACAGTGGGGAGAGAAGACTGCAACGCACTTCTCCTTGCGGAGAGATGAGAGAAACGTTGGTTCTCAGGCTCATCAAGAGGTTTCTTACGGCAGACTTGTCACCGCCAGGTCACCGGCACCCCGCGAACTCCTCGCACTCATTAGTATGCGATGCGATGCGACACAAAGCCTTAGGAGAGTACGCTGTCGCTATGGCCTATGATACACATCAAGGACGTCATTTGTAACTGGCACTTATCCAACAAACCAGCACTTCAGTATTACGCAACTCGACTCTCAACCCGAGTCCCACTCTTCTCCTGAAAAGGCAGGCTTCGTGTTCCAACTGAATGGGACCATGTGAACAAGCTTGGTAACCGTGACGTTTAAGCTTTCAACGTTTTCAACCGTGACGTACCTCGGATTCGCTAAACTTCTCATACGGGCAAGACACTGGCTCGTTTTCGTCTATCAGGAAGTACTGCTTGGACTCGCGCGAACCAAGGTCATCGTCACGGTAGTTCTTGAGCTCAGGGCTGGCAGGGATGGGTCCTGCTTGGCAAGCAAGGTCCGAACCTTGGAGAGTGCTCCGGCGCGCTTCGCATCACTGCTGAACAGAATGTCGAAGATCCACCTGGGTTGGAATACGATGGTAACCCCGGGTGTGTAACGCGAACGACGAACTTGGTGCCCAGGCGTCTGGATCACGGTGAAGAATGCCTCCCCACCGAAGCAGAGGCACCATTTATCAGTGTCAACTTGAAGTCTCTCACTGAGACAACGTTTCCCGAACAGTTCTTCCTCTCCTAACAATGTTCGTTCGTCTTTCACCGGTTTTGATCGCACTGTTCGCCACTGTCAGCGCCGTCGCTGCAGCTTCAGCCAGCGGCTCCGACTGCACTGTCGCGTGCTGCTCGAAAATTTTCCCCACAACTGTAAGTGGTCGAGTCGCCGTCGTTGAAGAATCCACTGATCACTGGACCGATAATCAGATTGACGATGGCTATAGTGGACACTGGCACTTGCTATGCTCCTACCCGATTGGGGAGAACCCATGCTCTACCTCACAGGCGTGCTGTACCAGAGTCACAGTGAGTATATAATTGCGCCAGCATCATGACCTGCCCTTGAATGAGGTGATCTGACTCGCGGGAAATGTACAGTCTAACCACGCTGGCGACATCATCATCTCTGCGAACGGCGATTCACCCTCTCAACCCGACAAATGAATCGCTCGGCAATGGAGGTGGTCCAAGGGATTTTAATTTTGATGGCTTTGAACTCGAATCTATAAAATGAAATGAGATCAGTTTGTTCACATATATCATTAGACCGTTCTCCCAAAATTCAAGTTCGAACCGGCAAAGCCTAAAATGAAATGGGTCTGCTTTTGACAAGCACAAGGCTGCCAGAGGTATCGATCACGTCTGCAAGACGGCGCTTCGCAGGCAGACGCTTCGTGCCGTTGCAGGCTGAATTTCGCTATGAAATTGTTTTCCGCGCGACGATTCTACACAGCAAGCTCGAAAGAGCGTCAGTCCGACGCCGTGCTTGTTCGTGGTGGACGACAGAAAGTTACGCTTCTCACACACGATCGCTGTCTATGTCAGACTGGCTTGTTTAGTTTCTCATGTAGTATCGCACATCCTGCGATAAATGGACATCGTATGTTGCTTGCATGCCAAGTCTCCCCCTGGACCTTTTGCTTTGCCTCTGTATTCTGTCACATGAATTGACGCGGATTCGCGTAGTACTAACGTCGAATAACAAGTTCAAAAAGCAGCAAAGTCCTCGCCCATTCGAATGTGATCAAATATTAGTTCCCGGAGCCCAAGAAAAGCTAGGCAAAAGACACACTATAAAAAGAGCTCCGTTTTATTTGTCAACGAGCGACATCTGGGCCAAAAACCTTGCTGCATATCGAGTGTCCTCTTCCAGCGATATTATCATGTTCGTTCGTCTTACCCCCGTTTTGATTGTACTATTTGCCATGGTCGGCGCAGTCGCTGCGGCCAACGACGGCCAATGCATGACCGGCGTGTTCTGTGAGAATGTTTCGAATGTACTAAGTGGTCGAGTCGTATGTCCGTTGTTGTGGGACTAGTACTGACCGGCAGGAATGGTCAGACTCTGACTCAAACGATGGCCATCAAGGCTTGAAGGAACGGGTTGTTAGGTCGTTCCTATTGGTGGAAAGCATTCTTACAAGCGATGTGCTGCAACAATTTTAGATCGCCCGCACCGGCCTGCCCGCCCTTGAACGAGAGATAATCTCATGGCGTGCGGGGGGTATACAACAAGGCGATGTCGCGGGGATCATCGATCATGCATGAAGGAACTCGAGCAGTATGGCATCGAGGAAGATCTGGATCAGCGGAGGGTCACTTGTTGGATTTTAACTCAAGTCGGCAAGGTAGAACAACCCCTCAATCGAGAACCATACGTTGCTCCTTACCGCTAATGAACTCCAGGGCTTTTCCGTCGTATTCAAGGATGACTTAGAATGCAGAGAGTACTCACTTCATCAGGAAAATGACATCAATCTTATACGTACTTATTTCAACTCGTCGGCACCTTGTTTGTCTTACGGTACTTGTGACGTGAGGTTAAGCAAATAAGCAAATTAAGTCAAATAGTTTGATGTCGTCACGCCTTGTCACGCGT
>JBBPPC010000290.1:0-24205 GCA_038091775.1 Leccinum olivaceopallidum | reverse complement strand
AATCCATATCGTCCCGGCTCTCCCGCCCACGGACAACATCTTGTCGCAGTACAGCTTGCCAAGCTCGGATCCAGCGGCACCTTCTTGACCACCGTCTCGTACATATCCTGTACGAACACGAGCGAGTAGGTGGACCTACCCGGGAAGAGGGGAAACAGCCAGAAGGAGGAGAGGGAAGAACAAACCACCAGCACTCACTCATACCCAGCATCGTATCCACCGACGATATGCACAAACTTTCCCTGCCCAGGTTTATACTCGCCCCCCTGAACGAGTCAGATCTGCGGTCTCAAATCGTTCCAGAGCTTGGTGTCCGTGTTCGCGTCCATGCTGTTGTCGTGCACCTTATAAAAATTCCGTCTATATTTGCCTGTAAGCCCAGGTCAGGGAAACGTTGAGACGGAAACTCGATCGAGCAACACGATCGAATACACATCATCCAGATGTTCGATTGTGATCAGATTCATCTCCCTTCGGTCAAGCGTGACCATACGCATACCGTGACGGGGAAAGGGTGCATCTGGAGAGGGTATTCTTGGAGGCCTTGGAGGCCTCGCACGCTCTGGTGCGTCTTGCAAGCCACCACCAAAAAAAACGCTCGTATCAGCTAGCGGTGGATCAAAACCGAGAAACGCGTCACCGCAAGCGACGACTCGACATTAGGAATGGCGGTCGATTTCATCGATAAAACGAGGAAAGAAAGTACCTTCTGAAAACACCATTCTCGATCGACCAATGTCGTCGCTCATTTCGGGGGTTCGCTGCTCTCGTTCTACTTCAGGCATCTCTTGGAAAGTATACCAGCGCAGAGCAGTGGAGGGAACCATGCACTGCGTGTCATTGAGACCCACGCACAATGACGGCGCTCTCTGCCCCAAATCAGATTCTAAGGACTGTAAGTTATTAATGAAGTTGTCAAGTCTAGATTTATCGATCTTATAGGTCTAGTCAAGAAACTCAAGCTCGTCAGCGGTGAGGCCGTGTGTCTCGAACAACATCATACTGCATTGTCAGGCAGCCTCGACTTGTCTCTATGAGCAGCTTTGCGCACGCGCAGTCGAACAGGATGGAGCCTCATGCGTATGGACATGGGTATTGCGACGCTTGTCTGTTGGTGAGGCCATCGAGTACGGCAGTCTGTGACCACGGTCACTGGGACTCTACGTCTGCGTCTCCTGCCTTGCCGCTGGAACGAATGGACGCGAGTTTTGACTTAAAACAAAAGCACGAGCATAAGGGAATACTGGAAAACACAGTGCAAAATGACACGCACAGAAGAAGAGAAAAACATAGAGTTGAAAGAGAGAAAAAAATCCAACAGATGCACGACCGCGAACTCGGGACAAACACGAATGACCTCCCCGCCTCAACCATTTGAGATCAACATGGCGAGCGCCACGCAAGGAGGAACGAACGCATCGCCGGCACGGGTTCTTGCCACTGCTCGTTCCCGTGCGCATATACCCGCCTACTATGCCGGCGCCGACCTCGGGATGCGAACGCGCGAACCAGGCGAGGCGGTCGGCCTTTGGCGATGCCCTCGTGCCGACGTGCGCCCGGATCCTCCGGGACGACGACGCCCACGTTTCAGCCATAATACCAGCTTTCTCATGTCATCCTCGCTGGATCTGTAGCGAATAGGGTGAGTGTCCAGCAGAGCACAATCCACGGACGGGCTCTCCAGCACCCGAGTCAACGCCACAGCTTGAAAGCGACACAAGCTCAAGAACATAATCATTGACCACGCACTCGTAGCCTGGCATGGTAAATAAAGAAATCCCGTAGCATATACGACCTAGAATCATTCCTCTTCTGTCCCTGATGAACGGCAACACAACCATGTGGGAAATGTGAAGGAAAGGGTAGCCTTTCCAGGTTCTTCCTGATGCTTGCTATCAGCTTCGCAATACATGCTCAAAGAAAATATGCGCACCCTCAAACCGATCCTCCAAGTCGAGGGTTGATCTGGATCTTTTGCCTGTTGTACCTGGTACAACATAAGTTGCTGCGATGTGATCAACGCTGACGGAAGACCTACTTCACTCGCTGGCTTCGCTTCCGGAGGAGGTACGGTGCTGGTACCACCGCTGTGGTCACCATCCACATCTGACGGAAGAGCTCCGTCGTTCGATAGCCCTGGATTCGGAGGACGACCTCCAGTGTTAGTGCCATGGTGGCGGTCTCCGCCTGCACGAGGTTTAGCTTTCGACTTCTTCTCTTTCTTTTTCTTCTGCAAGGAAATATAAACGATATAATCTGCGGGTCCAATATTAATAGACAACTTTAGACACCTACCGGTTCTCCAACCCTTCTGACCGTTCGCTAAGATGATAGTTTAAACGGGTCAAGTTCACTTCAAGGAGTACTCACTGGTATACCTTGAGCTTTGGCCATTGTCGAAAATCCTCTGTTTGAGGCATTCACATTCTCTGCTAACCTAGAACGAATGCTGGCGAGGCGACGAGGCGACGAGACTGGGTTCTCTGATGGTCTTCTTCCACCTAAAAATCCGAAGAAATCGAGACGGCCGCACACTATCGTTAAGCTTCTCTGAGCTTATCTCTGGGGTGGAGGTCATGAGGTGGACTGAAGGCTGCGATGTGGAGTGGGATGAGACAGGCAGAGGTACCTGGTCCTCATGATGAACAGACGACCCCAGCGAGGGTGCCTGCTGTGGCGTCAACACGGCAGCAAATTTTGTATGAATCGATTACAGACCTCGTCGTAGTTGAACTGATCGTCAGCTGTGGGTGTCGTGGGTGGAAGCTCGACCTGCGCCATATGATGACATGTTTTGAACCGGAACAGGAATGGACTAGTACCTCCAGCATGTCAACATTGATGTCTGAATGGGATTCAACGAGTTCTTTCGGGTTTACCTTGGACGTCAGGACGGTGGTCTCAGATAACAACGTCAATTCAAAATGCATATACTCACATCCTTGAGGTATGATGGTGGCACTGGCAGGACCTTACGGAGATTGCGAAGCGTGATTGTCTGGCCACCCGCCGCCACCATATCGTAGTTTGCCGAGATGGCCATGGAACAGATACGATGGGGGTAGTCAACGACAGGTCCAATTTGTTGATGTGTTGTAGTATCCCAGAATGAGACCGACGAGCCGGCAGAGACTGCTATGCAGGCGTCGTCGCATGCTAGTGTGATGCAGTATGGATTGTCGTCGCTGTGGATAGACCATTGCGAGAGCGTCGTCCTTGAGGACACGTCGAGACAGTGGATGCCTTCGTAAGATGTGGCAAAGAGGTGCTTTCCATCGCCCGTCCAGGCGAGGGATCCATTAAGTGACGACGCGGAGTGTACTTGAATTGTGAAGTCTTTGAGGAGAGTGCCATCCAGACTGTCGTAGATCCGAACGGACTCGCGAAACCACGTGGAAGTTGCGATGAATTTGCCATCTGGAGAGAATTTGACCGCGCCTACGATGCCATCGTGTTCGAAAGGCCCAAGCAGTCGCTCCCCTGTGGGAAACGACCAGACACTGACCATCCTGTCCAACGATCCAGTCGCGATTCTCGTCCCGTCGGATGAGATGTCCACCGCAGTCACCCCGCTGTCGTGTGCGTTGAACTCGTTCGCCTTCTCGAAGGTCGTTGAATTCCACACAATCACTCGACCACTCCCCGTCCTAGCCACCAGCCACTTGCCGTCTCGTGACACAACGAGATTGTCCACGGAGCTTCCAGCATCCATTGGTATTCCTACCTCCATGCCATCTTCCGCTTGCCATCGTCGGATCATCCCTGCTCTGCCACCGCTTACGACCTCCTTCCCGCCAGCGAGAAACACGATCGAATACACATCATCCGGATGTTCGATTTTGATCAGGTTTGTGTCCCTCTGGTCAACCGTGACTATGCGGGGGGAGGGTCTACTCGTGTCGTCGCCCGTTTCTGGGTATATTTCGCTTGCCATGGCCTCTGTTTCATCACCTTTGATAGACATTGTGACTAGAGGAATGTCGAACCCTTCAAATTATGTTTTCGTTCGATGTCATTCGAATGTCTTGTCGACATGCTCACCGCTCCTGCTATTCAAATGTCTCTTGGCTAGTATACTGGGCTTCCAGTGATCAGCGCTAAGCGGCGGTGGGAAGGACGAACCTGCAAGTACCGCGTGTCCTATTTTGTCAACAGCCATCAGGCTGTGCACTTGGCGCTTGCCTTCGCCCACGTGCATCGCCTCGAAGTCAAAGTCCCCCACGTTGCTAGATCCCACCCTGTCCGATGTGTTAACAGACATTGTCTTCTTCTCTCACAACTTCTCGCCAGCACGCCGCTTCCTATCACTCTCTCGATCTCCTCGGTTCGAGTCGAAATCGCTGCGATAGCTTGGGCTGTCAACATTACCTCCGGTATAGTCAACAGCATTGGAACGAAGGTCATTGGGCGTATGAGCACTTTTAACGTGTGGTGGACGTTGGGAGGAACATTGGTGCTCGTGGTGACACTTCTCGTGAAGGCACCCGTGAAGGTGAGTGCTCTTGTGGTGTAGCAAAGTCAGTTGACCGATGTTTGATGAGAATCCGGCCTCTTTCGTGTTCACTGACTACCAGAAGTAAGTAGGCTGATCATTGAGCGTGTGGTATCGTCCTCATGTAAATAATTCAGTTTTACTGGATGGGGCAACCGAGGATTTGTTGTTCTCTTGGGTTTTTTGCAGGTAAACGACACTTTTTCAACTTTCCTTTCCATGTCTAAGAAAAAAATCAGGCTATCTATACCCTTGAAGGTTGCGAGACAGCTGCTCAGCTCGCTGAGGAAGCGAAACGTGCAGAGGTCCTAGCCCCTCTCGCTGTTGTGGGAAGCATCGCTGGATCATGGTTTATCGGTCTTGCATACATGATCGCTCACCTCTTCTCCGTTCAGAGCATTGCAAACGTGCAGGCGACGAGCTACGCTATACCTATCGCACAATTATTCTATGACGCGGTCGGTCCCAAACTGACCCTTTTGTGTCTCGTGGTCGTCGCGGTTGCGCAAGTAACGGCATCGATTACCGCGTTTACCGCTAGTTCAAGACTATTTTACGCTCTCGCAAGAGACAATGCGTTCCCCGCGAAAGAAAAGTTCATGGCTCTCAATCGCTATCAAGCTCCTTATTTGGGCGTGTGGGTATTTGTGCTCGTGGGATGTATCCTCTCGTGTGCTTATATTGGTTCGACTATCGCCGTGCGTACGCGCCATGACTCGCTTGACATTTATATTGATTTTCTTTTCGCAGTTCAACGCGATGCTGTCATCTGCGGCGATAGCGACCATGCTCAGTTACCTACAACCCATCATCATCCGAGTATTTTGGCCAGACTCGTGAGTGTACTATTGATCTGTTCTGGAGCTTCTGCCACCGACCGTCTGTCGGTCCAGAATTGCAGAACTCGGTCCTTTCAATCTGGGCAAGTGGTCGTGGTCCGTCAACCTTGCAAGTTTTTTCGTCAGTCCCGTCCTCCACGGTCCTTTCACTCCCTAACTTGTCTACAATTCTGCTCGTTTATTTACATACTTTTTATTCTGCCGACGTCGTATCCTGTCAACGAGTTCAACATGAATTACGCCATTCTGGCGATCGGCACGGTCATTGTTGTTGTTGTTGCTAATTGGGTTACTTGGGGTCGCCATAGCTTTGTCGGGCCGGTGCAGACGGTCGAGGGAAGCTAGGAATTTATTTGACGAGTAGTTGACGAATAGCTACTGCATGCCGATTTAGCACAAATCCGACTTCTGACCGTGATTGCGATCCATGAATCTGATAATTGCTCGCGTCGCCGATCACGTGCTTTGAAAATCAAGCGAATTCTTTTCATTGTCAAGGTCATCAAGCTGCTAAGAAGTTGGATGAAGATCGCCGATGAACTCAGGTCAGATGGACGATAGCTACAAGGCTTCGAAGGAGGCATTTGTCTCTGGGATGACAGGTTAGTCTGCCTTCCACATCAACGCCATGCTTGCAGTCGGGTTGGTGAGTCTGTCCACACACGTCGCACTTTCCGCTGCTCAATTTGGGTCCCCAAGGCGTCAATAACTCTACACTCTGCATTGAGAACGCGCCTGACCGTGTTCCGATCCATGCCATTCGTTTTCGAATGGCTGGTATTAGTCCTGCCTCTGTCGCTTGCGCTGACAGTCTATGCCGACACGCCTGGGGCGCTCTTGGCGCTCATCCTAGCTCCAACATGTGTCTTGCTCCTCCTTCCTCAAATCGAAAGCGGAACACCATTGCCTCAGAAGACTGGCGAGACGCGGCAAAGAACGACGACCCGAGACAACGCCTCCATTAGCGGGGCTGCGCAACCAACACTACGACCCATCCCGGCACTCACCGCTTACCGCGCCAACATGATGTTATTAACCGTTTTTTCGATTCTCGCCGTCGATTCTCGCCGTCGATTTTCCTGTATTTCCGCGTTACCTCGCCAAGTGCGAGACATACGGCGTGTCGCTGGTACGTGCTGCCTTACATGCGTGCATTGTTGGGAGCTGTCTCGATTTGTTGCCTCGGTTCAGATGGATCTCGGTGTCGGGTCGTTCTTCTTTTCTCAAGGAATCGTGTCTGCGATACCCCTCGTCAAGGACCCATCCCAGCTGCGTGCGGACGTGAAACAAAAGTTGTACCGAGTCGCCAAGAAGATATTGCCGATCGCCGTATTGGGCATCGTTCGAGTGTTGCTCGTCAAGGGCACGGAATACGGAGTGCATTGGAACTTTTTCTTGACGCTTGCCATTTTGCCGGTCGCAGAAGTGGCCCTCCATCCGATCATCAAGTACATGCCCATATCTTTGTTGGGCCTTTGGATCAGCGTCCGTGAGTGATGTTCGTCTCTTACGGTGTCCTTTTTGACCTAGCGGACTTGTAGTGCACCAATTTTCGCTGTCGTTTGCGGGAATGGAAAAATTCCTCCTCGACGCTCCTCGGAGTAACGTTATTTATGCGAACAAGGAGGGACTGATCTCGCTCCTGGGTGAGAAAAGTCCCTCACTCCGCTCTAGTACAAAGGCTCATGTCCGCAGGTTATCTTTCGCTTCACTTCATGGGTCTTTCTCTGGGCACGATCATCCTTCCACCCTCCCCGTCCTTTTTCCGTAAACAGCAGATTATGCTATTTGAGGGAGCCGACTCCAAGCGTCTCGCAAAGTTGGACATCTCCGCTCCTAGACAGAACGCAAAGACGACCATTGAGCTATTTTTGTATGCTCTGGTGTGGTGGGCCTTGTTGGCAATTGTCCGGCATGGTCTGAATGTCTCACGAAGAATGGTTGGTGTTTCAGACTCACGCACCAAGCAAACTGACATGACGAATACTCTTTCTTTCGATCCAGGCAAATTTGCCATATATCCTTTGGATCGTCGCCTTCAACACTTTGTTCATGCTCTCGTTTTATCTCATAGATATGATCTTTTTCCCCACTCGTGTCTCGAAGTTAAAGGATCCACAAGATCCTTCGGGCAAGCGAATCCTCCAAGAGGACCCCACGTCCTCTACGCCAAAATCAGCCCCTGTTTTATCCGAGGCCATAAATAAGAATGGGCTGGTGATATTCCTCATTGTGAGCCCTGATCCCGATTCAGACTTTCTGATTCGCTCAAGTATAATTATAATCATTCAGGCGAATGTGGCGACGGGACTCATCAACCTGTCAACTCAAACCATGTACACCCCAGATGCAAAAGCGATGTTGATATTGACCGGATACTCGTTCGGTATATGCTTGTTTGTTTGGATATTCCGCAGTAGGCGTATTTGGACCATCCGATACCCTGATATTCACCTACCATGGCTGTCACGCAGAGTGAGGAGGTTCCTGAATGACTTGGGTAAAGATCTCCAAGGCTGCCGCGGGTTGGAATGCAGCCCGAAGAAACGCTTCTAAGCAAACTTGATGCTCGGTTTACTAAGGGTCCGTCTGCCAAAAAGACGTTGATAGCTCACGCACCACCAGCCTAGCGTGAAACGTGGGTTGAGCAAGATCAAATATCAAAGAACATGGATTTGGTGGAGTTTCGCATACCCAGATTACATAGGATCTTCAATTCAGAGCTGGCCAACTCAAAGCCGCCGAAGTATAATTCGTGCTGGCTAAAGAGTACATGTCAACTGGAATGCTCTGAGAGCGGCTGAGAGCTCCAAATAAGGTGTAGGTCTCCGGAATTGTCATACTGCTCGTTTAACGCAACTCTTGATGGCGGTCTCAGCGTTATGACTTTTGGAAGGCTCAATTAATTCGCGTAGTATTCTGGGGGGAACGACACCCAGGAGTTCCAGCGCAGATCATGAGGGTCTCGGTCCCCCAAAGCAAGAGTCAATGAAAATACAAACTTCCAACATACACTGAAATCCTCTGCTTGGTAACAGACCTCGTTCGATGGCGTGGAGTTATCAACGCTATGTCAGTACTGGCGGCAGTGTTTGTGCATATGCGAGGCCGTCCACACGTCGCATGGAGAAAATATATTCTGACACAGATATCCTTCGACAAAGTTTGTCCCATCACCGCTGTTGTCATAGGTTTAGATCATTGTAAGTAAGTATTGTCGTCATCGATTTTATCAATTCAACCACCAGGAACCCAGGTTTCTAACTCCGCTGATCCTCCTCATTATTGTGCTCCACCGTGAAATTACCTTCGACGACAGTAAAATTCCTCTGGGTGAGTTATTCAATTTGGTGCAGTCGAAGTCGTTGTAGACGATAGCATATCAAGCGACTTGGATTGTATTCAACATGGTACTTTTTGTAGTGTTTGGGCTTCTACATCAGGGAGGGGTCGTACCTTCCCTCTTGTTCCTGCATTCAACTTTGAAAACGCCGCTGCCGATTCTGGAAGCCATATAATCTACTGGGAGAAGTATACCCCTCCTTGGCACTTTCTTGGGGTATCTCGGAATGGTATGTGTGAGCCTGCGTGGCGTCAGGACACTCAGTTCGCACAAGACGCCGCCATCCCTGGAAACATATCATTCAAATCAACCTTTCGGGCGATTCACAGGATGAGTTACAGCTGTTTTCAATATAGTGCGGAAAACGCGTTTCAAAATTTCGTAATGACCGCTCTGTCTGTCTCGTCCTTCAACGTGATACATCTCGTGACTCCAGTGTTGATGTACTTGGCATTACCCAAGAACATCTCGTCATGTATGGCCTTGAGACTGTTGAGAGGCAGATTCTCCCACACCTTGATTCAGACAGGAGGGTATGAGGGGCTGAGCCTCGGAGTCTATACCGTCCAATTGAAGGGTGATGCCATTGGTTGGCAAACAATGAAACACTATAATGTACGTTACTTCCCTTTTTGTGACTCACATTCAGAACATTGGCCTCGAGCGCCAAGTTATCATAATCGTTGATCGGCGCTGCGTAGCACGAGTCAGGCAGAGAATTGGCATAGTGTCTTCAATTAATTCTTTCGATCCCGGGTATCGCTTCGACCTTCTTCTCAGCTGCCCTCATCCACCCTGTACCTTTCTCTAACATCTCTGTTCACTAGTAACAGGGCGGTTAGGCTAGTCTGCGATGTCCGTTCTCGTGGGCAAATCTTTAATGTGGTGGAATTTATATTAAAAAGTAATGGTCCGCACATCGGATGGCCCTTGCTTGGATGTTTCTTCATATTTGCCCCTTTCCCCTGGCTCCGTGTGGGGCCGTGCTGTTGGCCCAGACGAGAATGGTCGGTCGGGTAAACCTTTTACATCATAGTCTGATGTAAACGAAAGGAATTTCGTTTGACCATCATCACCGCACATTCCATCTCACCCCTTTTCAGCAGGGGGTTGGCGGCTTGAAGCGCTGAAGGAGAGCCCAGCTGTATAAAAGGCGAGTCCTGAAAGCCTTAAGTCCCATTCCCTCATCAGTAAACACCAGCTCTCTCGAATAAATCCTAACAAACCAACCCGCTTCAATATGTACATCCGTCCCTCTACTGCTCTTCTCTCTGTCTTTGCCCTCGCTGGCGCTGTCTCCGCTGCCCCTAGCGCTCTTGAGGCTCGCCAGAGTCAGTGCAACACGGGCTCCATCCAGTGTTGCAACTCGGTTCAATCCGTGAGACATTCGTCACCGACACCAGTGCTTGATGATGCTGAGCCGTGTATTTTTTTTATTCTTTCATAGCCTACTTCCGGGGTTGTCACGCTCCTCGCTGGGTTGCTGGGGGTCGATTTATCCGGTATCACCGCCCAGGTCGGGCTTACCTGCTCCCCGATCATTGGTGTCGGTGGAAGCTGCAGTGCGCAGCCTGTCTGCTGCACTGGAAACTCATACGTAAGTACATGGCACCCTTTTCATGTGCATTTTTTTACATTCATCTGTATGGTCGTGCAGAGCGGTCTCATCGTCATCGGTTGCTCTCCCATCAGTTTGTAATTAAGAATAGGAGCTGTGCTGTCTCGGTTAAGCTTGTGATGTTGATCGTAGTTTTTGTATGGTGCTATGTTTGTACTATGTCATATGAAGCGCGTTTTCTGCATCGAGAGTTGAACTTCCTTAGGACCTGATCGGAACCTCCTGGGCGACGGTAATTTTAATTCCTCTGGATACCGCGGAAAAGAATCGGCTGCTAAATAATGCGCTGTCGGCGAATTTACCAACCGAATTGGTGCTTGTCATATGATCCGAGTCCCTGTCACACTGTGGTGGTTCTCGCCATCGATGACGATGCCTCCAAGTTTGAAGCCGACAGGGGCAGACCAGTGCGAAATTAATCGAGACATCAAACCTTGTCGCGCACTCATGATTTGAATGATGAATTGTCTTTGTTTGTGGAACAGCGCGACTTGAGTGCCTTGGCAGAATCCCTGTGCCCCTGTTGAGTGAACCGTTCCTGGTAACGTCCTCGATAGCCTACTTTGGTAGGTGAATGTGGCAGACGTGATGATACTACTGTGATGATGGATCGCGCTCTTCAGTGTTGCTGAGATCAGCAAGCTCGATCAATCAATTGCCCCCGAAGACTCCCACAAAGTACGGCACTAGTTGGCACATGTGCTGGACTCCGGAATAGGACACTTCTTGATTCCATGGGGAATGAGTGGGGAATCGTTATTGTTTTCTCCGGATCCACATCCGCCTTTTCGGCGATCGTGGTATGTGTTTCTCACCCCTTCTTTTCCCTAGTTGTTTTGATCAAGATCGTTCGCACTGGTTGATTTGGCGCTGGTGGATGCATGGATAAGGCAGATATGACCAGTGCCTTAATGCGTGAGGCGCAGGGTCGATCAACGTTCGTGTTTGCGAATTGAATACTGCGGATCTTCATGAACACTACTAGCAGTACTTGATGTAATAAGCCCACTTGGCGGACGGCTCAGAAGGCTTGGAAGGCTTAGTGTAACTTCAAGAGTAGCTATCTACATCCACTCATCGGCCGGTGCAGAATTGCGCCAGTTCCTAGGCAATTGGATAATTAAGGACAATGATATTGCTTGTGAAAACTTTTTCGTGCCCTCTCATTGTGCCGTCATGCACCACGTGTTGCCGCTTTTCGAGCGCGATTGGACAATTAAATCAACATCTCTGCGACTCGGAGACAAGGTCTGTACATAATACCATCAGATTACCATGATTCATGAATCATCAGACTACAAGATGCTCCAGATCCAGGTGGTTCCCGCTCCTGTGAACCAGCTCCGCTCAGGACTTGGCAAACCTAGTCAGGTCCTGACATTTTACAACGCCCACCGCGCAAAATGAATTTCCACCGAGTGCATCCCTCATGTCAGTGCGACCCCCTTATATTGACCCCGGGGCCAATGTTCAATGCGGCGGAAAGAGCTCATGGAAAAATTCTTTTAAAATGGGAAGAAAGTAATCCACTTGAGTTCGAATTCGGGGAGAAGGATGAAGAGCGCTGATCTCCCGTGGCACCCAGGGCATCTATCGTAAACCTGTGGACTTTTATGCCCCATCTGCCCTCACGTCTCATCCCAACAATCATGACACCATCGCGAGATTTACCGGTCAGCTTGGCTTCCGTCACGTCGACGCCGCCGTCAGTTGCAAGCCTCATGGTACTAAGTATGCCAGATCACCTGAGGAATTTTTTTCCCTGCTTCCGGTACAAGTGTTGGACGCTGACTCCTAGTATCTCGTCAGCAACACCGTTCTTTCAATGACAACCAGGACGATCGCACTAACAATGTAACCAATGCGACCGCCCATTAATGTCAGCTCAATCAACAGAACGTACGGTTGCCCCATGGGCCATCATTCACTTCAGACTCATTTCCACCGTGGGGATCACTTGGCGCCCTACCCATTTCCCTTCTCCCACGTCCATTACAACCACACCCGTGCATATTGTTCCAACTATCCGGTCTTCCGAGTATGTTCCAAACCACATCGAAGAGCAGCCTTCCTGTCACATGCAAATATATATACTAGACAATAATGCTGCTTCATATTCATAAGTCGTTCGACGCTATGCAGCACATTCTTGTTAGTGGGGACCTGTTGGAACTTCGAAGGAAGTCTTAGGGGTCCTCCGGATTTTGGTGACTGATCAAAACTTCTATTCATACAGTTTCTTCTTCTCATACAACATGACTGATCGTGTGACGGGGCGACATTCGTACTACTCTTTGGAGACCATGAACCATATCCTGTACTTACTTCAACTGTCATGCCGAGTGAAGAGGTTCCATTTTGATAATCTGAGTGAAGATCTCCAGAGCTGCAGCAGGTTGAAATGCAGGCTAAAGACTTGTCATTCAGCAAACTCAACGCTCGGATCCTGACGGTTCTGTACGACGTACCACTTCGTGACCGGAACCAAAAACTCTCCTGTTTTTGATCGCGTGAGTCGCTTTAGGTGGCAACGAGCAAACGAAAGGAACGTACGCAAATGAGAAGTTGCCCACGTTGGCGACGGCAGCGATAGGAGTGCCGTCGAGCGTGATGTTGGTAAGGGGTGTGTTGTGTAGTGTCTCATTTCCGTACCAGTCCATGGCAAGCACGGAGGAATAACCCTGCGGTGCATTTTAAAAACAGAAAAACGACGCAACACAAATGACGCACGCCGAGCCAGTTGCAGCTGTTACGGCGGAAGCGGAACAACTTATTCAGGATCAGGCCTCAAAAGATATTGACACCACTCACTTGATATCAGCATCACCGGCCTAGCGTAAAATGCGGTGTCAGCAAGGTCAAAGAGCATGATTGAGCATTGCCTACCCAGATCAGCATCTTTAGTCTAGAGTCAGCTAACTTTGAGAGCTGCGGAAGCGTTGTTCGAGCGCCCTAAAATGTATATGTCAACTAGCTGAGCCGCCGAGACTTCCAAAGCTGACATACATCTCCAGTCCTAGAAAACGGATAGTAGGGCGCGTTGGCGCATTCTTGATAAGTGCTTTCAGCGCCGATCTTGTTTTTGACTTCCCGCCGGTGCAAGTATGTCACGTAGTATTCTGGAGGGAACAACGCCGAGGAGTTCTGGCGGAGATCATCCGGGTCTCTGTTGCCGACCACAGGAGTAAAGATATTGTTACCCTGTAGCATCGACGGCGTGAGTGACGCGTCTCGGAAGGGAGAAACGCCCTCCGTACGCAGTATTCGTCCGCTCGGTGACAGATCTTGTTCGATTGCGTGGAGTTACCAGCCTTGTAACAATTTTCCTCTTGCTCGACGCAGCCGCCGGGGCCGTACAGGGCCTTGGAGACGTTCTTCAACACAGCGTTGGGTTGAAGTTGACCGTATCCCGGGGCATCGGTTGCAAACGTGTAATAGGCAATGTTCTGGATCAACGGGTCGTACCAACCACTGCACCAACAACCATTCAATCGCTACGCGTGTCCGATCGCAAAGTGTAACTTACTTGTTGATCATGAGCGCACTGACGACGACGGGTTCGCCTTCAATTGCACCGCTCGCAATCAACGCGTTCTGCTGTTTAAAGTACGTCACAAAACTAGGTCCATAGTGACCGCCGTAGCTCTCTGTTGCAAAGATGAAGCTAGTCATCATATACACTGAGCACGATACTCCGAGAGAGAGGCATACGTAGCACGTACTTGCGACTCGCATACTGAGAGAAGATTTGGCTCTCAAAAAGTATCTGGAAAGCTTTCTATACAAAAGGTGCAGCAGTTTCCGTGCTGTTGACCGTGTCCGTTCCATAAGAGAATCCGGTACCGATCGGCTGGTCAATGTAGATCACTAAACATGACGATGAATGGAGTGGCAAGGGATGGAATAGGATCTACGTACTGTTGCTCACGTTGTTCCAACTGCCCTGCCCCTACTCGTACTGTACATCGCATGTCCGATGGCCCGACCCCGATTCTCGGAGAGGGGTGTCCCGACCGACGAGCAAGCAGGCATGACCGCCCAAGTGTTTCTCTTCGCACACAGACAAAGGACTATGGCCGAAGGCCATAGTCCGGCACACTCCCCGTAGTTTTTTTTTTCGGAGGAATACCGTAGATGACTTCAGGTCGGGTATTCAGAATTAAAATGGGAAGGTGCCGACCTACAGTCCGAAGACTCACTAGAAAAGTATTCGAAGCCTTCCCCTTGGTGCCAACAGGATCCCATCCTATGGTTTCCGGATCAATTTTGTAGCGAATCCCCCATCCACATGCATGGATCCCGTGAGCAGCGGCTGTTCCGGGCCATAATACTAACTTTCTCAGGTTTTCCTCGCTGGATCTGTAGCGAACAGGGTGAGCGTCCTGGAAAGCACAATCCATGGCCGGGATCTCCAAAACCCGAGTCAACGCCACAAGGCGACATAAGCTCAAGCACATAGTCATTGACCAAGCACTCGTAGTCTGGCATGGTAAATAAAGATATCACGTAGCATATACAACCTAGAATTATTCCTCTTCTGTCGCTGATGAGCGGCAGCACAACCATGTGGAAAATGTGAAGGAAAGGGTAGCCTTTCCAGGTTCCTCCTGATGCTTGCTATAAGTTTCGTACTACATGCTCAAAGAAAGTATGCGCACCCTCAAACCGATCCTCCAAGTTGAAGGCTGATCTGGATCTTTTGCCTGTTGTGCCTGGTAGAACATAAGCTGGCTGCTGCCATGTGACCAACGCTGACGGAAGACCTACTTTACTCGCTGGCTTCGCATCCGGAGGACGTACGGTGCCAGTACCACCGCTGTGGTCACCATCCACATCTGACGGAAGAGCTACCTCGCTCGATGGCCCTGGATTCGGACGACCTCCGCCCTCACGAGGTTTGGCTTTCGACTTCTTCTCTTTCTTTTTCTTCTGCAAGGAAAGATAAATGATGGCATCTGCGGGGCCAATGGACAACCTTGAACGCCTACCGGTTCCCCAACCCTTCTGACCGTTCGCTAAAGATAATAGTTAAGACGGCCCAAATTCACCTCAAGGAGTACTTACTGGTATACCTTGAGCTTTGGCCATAGTCGAGTATGCTCTGTTCGAGGCATCCACGTTCTCTGCTAACCGAGAATGAATGCTGGCAAGGCGGCGAGGCGGCGAGGCTGTGGGTTCTCTGGTGCTCTTCTTCCACCTGAAAATCCGAAGGAATCGAGACGGCACACTATCGTTGAGCCTCTCTGAGCGTATCTCTGGGGTAGAGGTCATGAGGTGGACTGGAGGCTGTGATGTTGAGTAGGGTGAGACACGCGGTGGCACCTGGTCCTCATGATGAACAGACGACGCCGTTGAGGGAGCCTGCCGTAGCATCAACACTGCGGCGAAGTCAGAATGAATTGATTACAAACCTCGTCATAGTTGAACTGATCGTCAGCCGTGGGCGTCGTGGGTGGAAGCTCGACCTGCGCCGTATGATGATATGTTAGAATAGGAAAGGAATGAACTCATACCTCCAGTAAGTCAACATTGCTGTCTGAATTGGATTCGAGAAGTTCTTTCTGATGTATGTTGGACGTCAGGACAATGGAATTAGATGACCTGTTTCGCGGCGCGTATACTCACATACTTGAGGTATGATGGTGGCAGGACACCATGCAGATTGCGGAGTGTGATCGTCTTGTCATCTGCAGTCACCATATCGTAGTTTTCCGAGATGGCCATGAACGAGACAGTATGAGGGTAGTCGATGACAGGTCCGATTTGTTGATGTGTTGTAGTATCCCAGAATGAGACCGACTTGTTGGCAGAGACTGCTATACATGCGCCGTCGCATGCTACTGTGATGCAGTATGGACTCTCATCGCCGTGACCAGACCATTGCGAGAGCGTCATCCTTGAGGACACGTCGAGACAGTGGATGCCTTTGGGAGATGTGGCAAAGAGGTGCTTTCCTGTCCAGGCGAGGGATCCATTCGATGCCGAGCATATTTGAATTGGAAAGTCTTTGAGGAGGGTACCATCGAGACTGTCGTAGATCCGAACGGACTGGCGTAACCACGTGGCAGTTGCAATGAATTTTCCGTCCGGAGAGAATTTGATAGAGTCGTGTTCCAAAGGCCCAAGCAATCGTCCCCCCGTGGGAAACGACCAGACACTGAGCGTGTTGTCATCCGATCCAGTCGCAATTTTCGTCCCATCGACTGAAATGACCACCGCAACCACCGCCCAATTGTAGTGTGCGTCGAACTCCTGTTCCTTTTCGAAGGTCGTCGAATTACACACAATCACTTGACCAATGTCCGTCCCAGTCACCAGCCACTTGCCGTCTTGTGACACGACGAGCTCGATCACGGAGCTTCCAGTATCCATTGACATCCCTACCTTCATGCCATCTTCCACTCGCCATCGTCGGATCATCCCTGATCTGCTACTACTTACGACCTCCTTCCCGCCAGCGAGAAACACGATCGAATACACCACATCCGGATGTTCGATTTTGATTAGGTTTGTATCCCTCTAGTCAACCGTGACTATGCGGGGGGAGGGTCCACCCGTGTCGTCGCCCGTTTCTGGGTATATTCCGCTTGCCATGGCCTCTGTTTCATCACCTTTGATAGACATTGTGACTAGAGGAACGTCGAACCCTTCAAATTCTGTTTTCGTTCAATGTCATTCGAATGTCTTGTCGACATGCTCACCGCTGGTGCTATTAAAACGTCTCTCGGAAAGTATACTGGTCTGTCAGCGATCAACGCTAGGCGGTGGAAAGAAGGATGTACCGTGTGTCATCAGGCTATGCACTTGGCGCTTGCCTTCGCCCACGTGCATCGCCTCGAAGTCAAAGTCCCCCACGTTACTAGATTGCCACACAACCCACCCTGTCCGAGGTACTATCAGACTTTTTTTCTTCGATTCCTCTCACACAACTTCTCACCAGCCTGCCGCTTCCTATCACTCTCGACCTCCTCTGTAAACGCCTTCGGGTTCGGCTCGCGCACTAAAAGGACCTATGTACATCGCACGGCAACCCGTCGTTGACGCGAGATCCGCGTCCACCCACGACCCACTCGACGTGCCTTGAGCGAATCCATATCGTCCCGGCTCTAGCCCACGAGCAAAATCTTGTCGCAGTACAGCTTACCAAGATCGGGATCCAGCGGTATCTTCTTGAACACCGTCTCGTACATGTCCTGCGCGAACACGAGCGAGTAGGTATAGCAAACAACTCCCCGGGGTGCCAGACATCCCGTGCATCATCCTTGACTTCGACGAATTGGATTGCAAGTAGGTTCTAGTATATATCGAGATTTGCCGAGACAACGACAGACACTAGGAACTACTCCTTGACGAGCGCATCATCAAGGTTCAGGAAACATTCAATGTAGAAGTGATCGTGATATCTAGCTGGATTACGATCAGACGAGGATGGAGGAATGCATCCAATCAGCATACCTGTAGTCCCAAATGTGAAAGCTGTCGTCGATGGGCAAACCTCGCTTCATAAGAATCAGATCGAGACGCGCGCACAGTGAAGCAACGTACGCTCTCTCGTCGAACTTTTGCTGTCCAAATCATCGCTCCGCTCTTTGCCGCATTCGTAGTAATTTCGTACGAAAGGAATCGATACGCGGCTGTGCTGCAAAATTAACACGAGGCGTTCGACTGGCTGCCTCTTGCTGCATAGTTTCTTTTAGTCACCAATTTATCGAAATATTGTCATCTCAACTTTGGCTCCGACACTAGGCAGCAACCTCGCAATGTCTCAACCAGTATCTGCCTTTGGTTCGTCTGGTAAATTCCAATCCACCATTGATCGTGGTCATCAGTGTACGATTCTCATGATGCCATGGTATCCAACACTTAGGTGTATTCGGACAAAGTCGAGTACCAGCTTCTGCCTTTGGTCAAAGTCAAGTACCAGCTTCTGCATTCGGACCGGCTTCTGCCTTTGGTGCGTTTGGAAGAGGAACTCCTACCGCTGGCAGTGGTGGTTCCACGTTCTGTGACAGCTGCGGCGCTGCAAACCCAACTAGTCCGTTTGAGGTGTTCGGTTCGATATTCGGCGGTGGGACGACGCCCGGCGCACCTGGGTCGAATGAGCAACGTCCTGCAAATACCTTTGGTGCCAGAAATCCTGCTTTTGTGGAACCGGCTACAGGTCCCAGTCCTGAATTGACCAGTAAGTGCCAAGAGACAAAAGTCTCGTCCCAGAAAGTTTCAGGAGCTAACTCGTTCTACAGCATCCCCTACGCCAGATCCGAGTAAACAGGAGCGTATGGAGGAATTCGTAAAAAGGTTTCTCCTCGGAGAAGAGCTTGTCAATACTCGGTTCCATATATTTTCTGCGAAGTCTTCGTCATCCGGTCAAGTCACCAAGCCTCGCGTCCTTTGCGCAAATAATCTTCTTTTGGCCAGCAGCTCGAAATACTTCTTGGATTGTATGTCACTATTTCAGAAATACGTGGTTGTTGTGCTCGTTCACGACATGCAGTGTTGAACTCCGATATCGATCCTTCTGACCCTTCGTTGACTGAACTCGCGGATGATGATGAAGTCCCTAGCGATGTTCGGATCGACGATTATGGTTATGAAAGCGACAGCGATCTCGATGACTGTGATGACCCTATTCTGGAAACTTCCAAGGTCCAGTCTGTGACGTCCCCTTCCAAACCCGCCATTGAATGTCTGCCCAAGGACGACGATGAGTTGGGTGTATCATTATCTAAGGGACCACCAATTGACATTTTTTCATAGTTCTGAATCGGTTGGTTCTGATGTTTCTGTAGCAGATTCGGAACAGTCAAAGATGGATGGACGTCCTCACGTAGACAAAGATAGAGCTAGGGCTGCGATGGACTACAGGACTGCCGTTCAGGAGCCTCTGGACAGTAAGACATCGGTAAAAGGTACCGAGACTCGTCTCCGGTCCTCGGGAAGTCGACACATCCTCGTTAAAGACGCTGCATTTCAAACGTGAGTTCGCCTACAACCTAGTACTACACGTGTTATGCTGAGCTGAGCTGGGAAACCTAGGTGGTACACCCTCTTGAGCTATCTTTCTACTGGTAAAATCAACTTTTTGCCCCTTGGTTCAGCCACGCCTAGTAAGGAACCTCGGGAATCTTCATATTCCCCAGGGGAGCCAAAGTGCTCTGCCAAGTCTATGTATCGCCTTGCTTGCAAGGTGTGCAATCTAGCCACTCTTGAATTACGACCAGGCTTATTGATTGGACCTCCCTTAGGTTGGACTGAATGATCTGCGCGATCTCGCTTTGGCGCACATCCGAAGCAACCTTGAAGATCACAACATTCTGGATGAGATTTTGTGTAGCCTTGTCATAAGGTATGTCTTTGGAGTCCAGTTGTCATCGCTTGCTCACCAAACTCAAGTCATCCACAACTATTGGATATGGAGCTCGACGTGTTATTCTCATACATAGCAACCCCTCCGGTCATCGCAAATTTCCCCACCCTACTGCGACGTATTGCGAACAAGGAACTTCCTCATGGAGCAGAAATATTGGTTATCATGCATTCGAGGTTTTTGAGGGCACTTCATCCTTCTGCTCCTTTGCTTGTATCGACACCATCCTCTTCCATCGTCGGCAAGTTACAGGCACCGACAACGACTGGACAAGAGCCACGCAACGCAATCGAAAATGACACTGTGTTCTGCGCGAAGCAGGAAACCAATATACCGACAGGTTCGGATCTATTCTCTGAGAGTGCCTCGGGGTCGACTTCCAACGTGCCACAGCAAATGGGTGGAGCAACTTCATCGTCTGGCAAAAAGAAAAAGAAAAAGTGAGATGAGCAGTGCGGCGGTCGAGTTCATGATTTCTCCCGTTTGTGGCTCTGAGCCTGACTCGTGGCGTTGCTGTTCGCTTATCGAATTCGAGTCGACGACTCTTTGGATTGATGCATGTATGCTATGTGGTTCTGATCGTTTTCCGTTTTCCGTCTCGTAGTGAATGTACGAATACTTGCTCGTTACTCGTTACTCCACTCTGTATTGCATTCGCCCAGGTTAGCTAGTACGCGACTGTGGAAATGAGGGGAAAGCTGAACCGCTGGAATATTCTTGGATAGCATCCCACAGCTCTTGATGCGAAAATGGCTTCACAGAGTAAACGAGTGAAATTTGGGGATGGATCTAAGTAAACTATTCCCCGTTGGCTGGTCGTATAGAGTGCATTGGACGAGTGAATCGCAAAGGGACTTGGATATTGTCCAATTCGATCATCGTATCGACTCGGTAGACTCAGAAGAGAGCCTCCCGGCCCGACTTTTACGCTGGGTGTCGCAAGACTCGCCTGAGTCCGCTGAAGATCGTGCATTCATGCACATGTGTATACTGTGAACGGTGCCGGTGGGTAGTATACCAGCTTCATGATCGATCATACTATAGAGCCTGAAGGTTTCGGAACGGCTCGTCCGATGACGTATGGTCCGGGCTCGGCGCGTTGCCCGCTGGATCCGATGCTAGTATCTGTTAGAATAAAAGTGATATGATTCCGCGGTCAGCAGTGTGTGTGAAGGAGCCACTGTCAGGCTCTCCGAATCTTGAGCGATGGATCAAGCCATCGCATCTATTTCCCAAGTAACGCACCGTTCAAGTCGGTGGCTCCGGGGGTGCCAGTGATTCAGGTCCGGGGCTAGTAGTACGTGCGGGGCGGTCACCGGGTAAGTATGTGTACGCGCGCGAAGTTCAGGTACTAAGCAAACCTTGAAACGGGCGTGGTTTCATAGGTTGCCACGAACTTTATTTTCTTTCCTTCCCATGGGTCAAGTTCTATGATTGGCACTGCGCCCGCACCGTGTGCCGGCCCCATGATGGCTTCAGATCGTGAGTTGTAAGTCGGCAAGTGTTTCTTCTGATCGTACTATCAGGATGCTGCGGCCATTCAAGGACCGGAGCCGTCCATCACGATTAGAAGCACTGGCGAGAACATCGTGGTAATCACACGTTCTCGCACGTTCGTCCTTGAAGTATGAAACCATTCATTCATCCATCAGACGCATGTGCATGCGCACATTAAACCCATCATTGCATCATCAGGCCCGGGAACGTCGGCAGGATGATGAGACCCTGTGAGAAGTAATACGAGTGTAATGTACGGTGCGATAGATACGATACAATAGATAACGACCGTTAACGACCGAACCTAAAGTTCCCTCTCGACCCGGTCTATATATGACGCTGTATGTACATACAAGGGCATGCGTGTGTGAATGTGTGGCGCAAGATTCTGTACGAGTGACGTATCTCGCACATCCAAAAAAGAAGCAAGTACGATGACTTCAAATGTCCGTGATGATCCGAGTCCATGTCACATCAAGCCTCCACGATCAGTAGCCCGACCATCACGCTCGCGATCATGACAGGCGGAGTGAGGACGAGGTAGGCCCAAAAGACGGTTCGAGACAGGAGGCGTTCAAAGGGAGAAAAAGTGTTCGCGTCTGTGCCAGGTGTCACGCGTTGGGAAATCTGTGCAAAGATGTTAGAGACGTTCAAATAAAACCAAAAAGCAAAGGCAGATACGTACTTGAGCGAGCGTCAACGCAGGTGGACTGGAGACCAGCAACATGCTCGATACGATGAACACAGGGCTAAAAGGGTGACGTCAAATAGGCAAAGAGGGAAAAGCAAGGGGGACATACTCTTCAAAGACTTCTCCACCCCATCCCATTCGGTTAACGAGGACCATCAGTGGGGTGACGACAATCGGCACGATGACCATCCGCGCAAGGATGGTGATCACAACCGTCAGTGTCTCTCCGGGTGGGTTCGCTCCCTGGGCAGACTTGGGTGTGGATGACAGCGTGGCTTGGGGCGTCGTGGAAGTGAGCGACGGACGTGAGCGCCCATTCAGAAGCTCTGAGCGCGATCGCGGTCGAGGGGAACGAACAAAGCCGTTTTCGGCGTGTTCGTTGTCCGTCTGTGCATGTGTTTCCAACCGTCCCTGTTCAACGTCACCTTCGCCGGTCGGTCCCGTGTTGACCCTGGCACGTTGACTCGCCCGTCCAGAGCCGCCACGTGGATAAACGTGCGCCATCAACACGTCCCCAAACGCACCAATAATTGACGAGAGCGAGGCGGACGAGGAGTTCCGAGACTGTTCGCGATGCCATAGACGTGCGGAAGCGCAGTCGGTGTTCGATGCGTGTGAGTGATCTTGTCCCTCGCCAAGACAGCCGCGATCGTGTGGTTCTTCGATGCCTTTGCCTTTACTTCGCGTCTCGCCGTGGCCGTCGGACGTGCCTTTAACTTCGCCCGACTGCGCGTGCCTGCCCTTACTCTTCGCCTTGGTCTCTCCGTCCCAAAACCACCCCCCAAGCACGATCATGGTGAGCGGGACACTGCACCCGCCGGCACTATCCAACGCCCCCTTGAACGGTATCATGTCCGTTGAATTAAGCACCCGCTGCATTGGTGGAACCAACACGATGATGAGGGCGAGAACGGACGCGACCAGAGGTGGGGAAAGAGAAGTGACCATATTGAGAAGGCGAGTAGAAAAGGAGAGGGAAGAACGAAGAGCGCGCTGGTCCCATCGCGGTATGAGGTGGGCGACGGCTTTGGAGGGGGATGTGGAATGTGGTTCTTCTGCAGGGTCCTCGGCCTCCGTGGAGAATCCGGTGTCTATGGTTTCGTACCGTGCGATAGTGTCCTCGGACGACTCGCCTTCGGTGGTCTCGACCTCGTCGCTTTCGTCGCTGTCAGAGTGATCACCCAATGACGTAGGTACTGCGGGCAGGTGTGAGTTTGCACGCGTGTATGGGTGGGTGTGACACCGAGACAGGGGTGCGTGGCGTGGATGAGGGAGGCGTGAACGCGCGTTGCGTGCATGCCACAAGGTTCGTGCATGTGGAACAACGTTGGCTTCCGCTTCGTATTCGATGAGACGGGTAACGGTGGCATGATCGGATGCTGGTGCGGGATGTTCGCCGGTGTCGTCATCGCGGTAAGTTGATGCGGGCAGCGTGGGTGAATCCGGCTCGTCTATCCGCGAGAGGAGGCGAACACCGTAGGACCACCGAAGCTGCCAATATGTAAGCAAAGTGGAATAAACGTCATCCGGATGACGTGGTGTGTCGCAGTCCATCACGCCAAGCAAGACTCGAGAAGCGGGGTGGAATCGGTTGCATAGGAAGACTTACGATCATGCCAAGAGTACTGAAGACGACGAGATAAGTTAGCGAGCGACCAAACATGGCGTCGAGGGTATCGTCTGGGCCCCATTTAAGAAGGGGGACGGTGGTCGCCAAGGATTGCATAAGAGCGACGGGGAGGGAATTCGAATTCATAAACATGGATGCGGCTGTGGCGAAATTTCTGCACGGGGATTAGACAAGCGCTGGACATGGATGAAAAGGACGTGCACTTGAGATCGCTTCAGACGAAACGCCCGGGCAAGGGAGTGTGCAATGAATGCAGACAGGATTGTGAGCAGGGTAAAGAAGATAGGAATGATCCATAACTGGCGAAGTTTGGCTGGTGGTAGGGTGAGCAGAGCGGAGGGAGTGGTGAAACAGACATGCCTGGGGAGAGGAAAAAGGCGACTTTGGAGAAGAGGAGAGCGGGTGTGAAGAGGGCAACGTTGAGGTGATTGAGAGCCTGAAGACGGTGAGGAGCGCCCACGGATAGATCTCAAAAGAATACCTGTGACGTGGGCTTATCGACGATGCCCTTGAACGAGAGGGCGAAACCTGCTAGACACAGGAGAAAGACCTGGAATATGGACTGGCAAGGGTGAGCAACGAATTTGTCAGGTATGCATGAGTTCTGTTCACCTGGAATACGGTGAACAAGATGTCCTGTATGGGTACAGAAGTGAACATGATTAAAGCCAAGGATACATGACTTGGCAGTGAACTTCAAGTTATAAAGGCTGCGCGGGTCCCACGTG
>JBBPPC010000289.1:0-24209 GCA_038091775.1 Leccinum olivaceopallidum | reverse complement strand
ACCATTTGAAGGGCACATGGCTGCAGTTGTTTCTGTTGCCTACTCACCACCTGATGGCAAATATCTTGTCTCTGGCTCTTTGGATAGGACACTCAGGGTATGGGATGCAATGACTGGTGAACTTGTGGAAGGTCCATTTCAAGGGCATACAGATTCAGTCTGTTCTGTTGTCTATTCTCCCAATGGCAAACATATTGCTTCTGGTTCCATGGATAAAACACTCAGAATCTGGAATGCATCTACTAGCCAACCTGTGGCAAATCCACTTCAAAGGCATACAGATTCAATCTTCTCTATTGCTTATTCACCTGATGGTACACATATTGTTTCTGGATCAAGAGACAAAACTATCAGGATTTGGGATGCAAACACTGGCAAGCCTGTGGGAGTTACACTTGAAGGACACTCTGACTCAGTATTATCAGTTGCTTATTCTCCTGATGGAATCAATATTGTCTCTGGCTCCTCAGATAAGACCATCAGAGTTTGGATGGCAATCACTGGCCAACTTGTGGCAGGTCCATTCCAGGGACATACATCTTCAGTCTGGTCTGTTGCCTATTCTCCTGACAAATCTTACATCATCTCTGGCTCTGCAGACAAGACCATCAAACTTTGGAATTCTACCAGTGGTCAGCTTATGGCAGGTTCATTGCAGGAACACAGATCTTCAGCCAAGTATGCTTTCTATTTCCCTAATGGAATCAACATTGTCTGACTTCTCAAATGATAACATTGGGTTTTCAAATGTAATCAGTGATCAGCTTGGGATAGATCTATTTCATGGGCAGCAAAATTCCTTTAAGCCTACTTTATTTTCACTTGATGGCATCAATATTGTTTCTGGATCACAGAATGGGATTATTAAAGTGTGGAATGTTAAAGACTTGATTACCTTTGGAAATTTATACATTGTGGATGGTTGGGTTCAATCTTCAGATAATGTTTTGATTAGTTGGATTGCTCCTTGGAATAGGTTTTCTGCCCATCTTCCTATGCACTCTTTAACTATATCCTCTCATGGAGTTTATCAAGGTCATTTTGATAGATATTTGTTTGGAGAAAGCTGGACATCTTGTTGGAAGTAATCCATTTCATCTTCTTCTGCTTGTGCTGCTTTACATATATTTTGCACCTTCTTCAAAATATCTTACATGTGACATCTTACATTCAACAGTACACTTGTACTCAGCTACAGCCTCAGCCTACATGTGTGAAATCACAGCTACATTGATTCTTGACCAGACAACCCTTGACTCAATGGCTCATGCAAAAAAATGTGCAGCAATCTCATGTCAAAGTTGTCAATTGACTCATGACAGTGAAATGCTGTCATGTGGGTACCACATGGCAGTACCAAAGTTCTAATGGGTCTCACCTGCTGGCACCACCTGTGGGAATCACTTTCCCTTTCCTTTTCTCCATCTCCCTTCCTTGAGCAAGAAGTCTCCTGGCTCCTCCCCACTTGTGCATACCAAATTTCAACCAATCTATCCAGATTCACACCCCTTGGGCCCTTGCATGCCCTTGTTGCCTCTGCAAGCTGGCTAAATCCCTGCATACAGTGTAAGATTGGTAGCTGGTATGGTGACGGTATAGGGAAGAGCACAGGTGCAGGTAACCCGCGCAGGTACAGGTACGAGTCACCATTTGCCGACCCGTGTCCAACCCACTACTCGTACCCGTGAGGTACAACTTGAATGCACGACGTGCATCATCATCATCACGGCGACGTAGCATGGTGCTATCAGCATGCCACGTCGTCGTGTCGTTGTCGTCACGTCATGGTGCCACGATGCGTCGTTGTCGACGCGTTGTGTCGTCAGTGCGTCGTTGTCGGTTGTCGTTATCGCGTCGTTGTTGTCAGTGTGCGTGTCGCCAGTCATCGTTACGTCGTCGTTGTACTAGTCGGCACTCGTCGCGTCGAGGTTGTGCGAAGGAGGGAGGAGCCTGAGGGGTGAGGAGGAAGACGAGGACGGGGTGTACTCACCGTCATTGTCGTTGTCGCGTCGTCCGCGCCATCCGAGTCGTCTCCCAACTCCCTCGTCCTCGTCCTCGTTGTCACGTCGTCTTCCGTCGTCGATGTCGTCGTCGTCCGTGCATGCTGGCTGGACAGGGAGGAGGGAGAGGAGGGAGAGGAGAGGAGGAGAGGAGAGGGCGCGTGCGCGTCGTCGTGTTGTCGTGGCGTGGTGTGAGGGAGGGAGAGGGGGATGGGGTGTCTTGTGACGCGGATGGCGATGATGGCGACATTTCGCCGTCGTTGTCGTTGTCGCGGTGTGGGAAGACCGTGACGGTGGCGGATGACGAGATACAGGGGAGGGATGGGGTGTGCATGTGAGCCTGTGACGCGCACACAACGCGTCGTCGAAGTTGTCGCTGTTGGAGCGTCAGTGTTGCTCGAGTCCGAGTCGAATAAAGAGCCCACCCGGGGGTATACCTGTCGAGGGTACGGGTTGATATTTCTGAACCCGGAGATAAACCTGTATACCCCTGCCGAGGGTACGGGTATTTTAAGGGGTGCGGGTGCGGGTATCACTAGCGCTGACACCCGGGGAGATTTATTCACAGTGGCAGTGGTACCGTCAGGTATTAGAAGTAGCCCCATCATGATAAGAGCTTTTGCAGGCTCGAAACACTATCTATCCCACTGCTCCCTGAGTACCTGCCCCCTAGCCTGGTGATGACCACTGACCAGACTACTAGATATAGTGCTGAAGTACTCAAGTCATTGTAAGAACATAGGGTCCGCAGCAGCACAGCCCATGGAAACGGCGGTATGCATCCTCTAAGGGGACAGGGAGCGTAGACTTTCATTGTGATAGAATACAGTACTAGAATCCTGATAGAGTGTAGTAGTATATCAACAATCAAGCGCAAAGCACTTCATTACACTGTCAATGCCAGTGGTGCTCGTTTCCACAACCACCTCAGGCTCAAACGGATGCAGAACCTAAGAGGCTCGAGAACTTGTCCATGATTTCTTCGCAGATCGCCAAAAACCAGAATTCATGCTCTGCGTCATGACCTTCAACAATGTTGTGGGCGATTTCGTGGGCGAAGGTGAGGAACCTGTTTCAAAGGTTCAAAGAGCTGTTGACCATATCATCACAGAACAGTAACACATGTGACGGACCACAATGTCAGAGCTTTTCGTCGCTTGTCGTTCCTGACGTCCTCGTAGTCTTTTTGAAGGAATATTTAGTAGCTCTACTGTTATTCAAGTTGCCAAGGTCGTACTCACGCCACTCCTCAAAGTATCGAAGGTTCAAGTATAGTGTTCCTTCACGATTGAATGCTATAGACCCAGCAGTGGTGGGATAGAATACACAAAATGATTCAGTGGTGAGATTGTAAATCGTGGCGATGGGCTTGATGATCTCCAAGAAATACTTGAGTGATTCTTCCAAACTCATAGCATCTGTGTTGACATCACTATCTGTTCGAGAGGGCAAGGAGTATTTAGTACGTAGACACATTTTAAATTTTCAAAAGTGATGTTCAAGTTGGATGTGAGTTACCTGGAGCAACGTAGACCTTCACATCCTGCATTTTGGATTGATCTAGCATATACTAGTTAGTAGAAAGAATGCGACAATGATTACGAGCTTACGAAAGGATCGCAAATCATTCGCATCACAGTAGCCATTTTTCATGAATTTGACCATGGTCGGATTGTCATTACAAAGGCGTGGAACCCGTTGTCCGAGTTCACTTGCATGGATGGCTGCTTCTATGGTCGTTTCTGTCCAACAAGTCAGACAATATTGGCTAGTTTTGGGTCACTCAACTTATGTGCTTTCGAGGCATCACCTGACTGTAAAAGTGCATAAGTGACTCGGATGACAAATTCACAGCAGCCAAGCGTACTCGGGAGACTGGCGTCGTATGACAGCCGCCGTGGTACCAAAGACTCGGAGCCCAGACCTGCCAACGCTCGACAAGACCTTGCGAGCTCCTTCCTTACCCTTGATAGCCTTTGCTTTCATGAGGGATGGCGCGGATAGTGAAGTAGTACGGGAGTTAGATGCATGCTTATTAGTACTTCCAAGCAAACGGGACTGGTTTATAGTGCGTTGCTCGGGGTGCACGATAGGCTCGTCGATAGCAGATTCATGTTCCATTTCTGCAGCGGAGAGTTGCGCTGCCAAATCGACTACAGAGAGGCCGGCGATCACAGATTCAGAAGGGATCGTGTCGATTAAGGTCTGTGCGAATTTCCAATCATTGAGACACCGGGATTTCTCGTCAACTGCATGACGATAGAGCATATTGAATGTCAGGTTATTGTTGTTTGATTCGGACAGATTGAACACACTCTGATATCCTCTTTTCTTTAAAACGATAGGATCCACAGAAAGGCAAGTTGTGAGGAATTCGATGTCGGGGCGGTTTTCTGTACCAAGAAATACCTTACACAGTGACACTGCAAGGCTTTTTGTACCCTTCAGTGTCCAAATGATGGGAGTTTACTACCAATGTGCTTACTCGTGTACATCATTCTTCATCTCGTAAGTGAGCCACAGTTCAATCATTTTGTCTGCACGCTTGTAGGTCGCGGTCGCTAATACTGGTCGTTCCGGTGTGGTCACCTCCGAATCGTTTATACTAACAGTGAGGGTTTGAGAAATGTACAGCTTCTTCCAGAACCTAACGGTCATGTCAATGGCACCATCAAAGTAGGAGAATGATGTTCCGGGTTTGAGATGTGGATAGTGATGAAGGAATAGGGGTAGCCGTCCTAGAATAAAGTCTCGATATTTGGTAGCCATCTCCGGATTTTCTTTTTCATCAACAGAGTGAATTTGGTCTCGAATGGCTGTAGTGATGGGTTGGCATCCGAGTAAGACATAAAATTCTTCGTACTCAATAATCAGTGGAAATATTTTAAACAAACCAACATTCAATATCACCTTCAAGTTCACGAGGCATATTGCGAGGTGCAGCAACTATGCTAGATTCTTTTCGGAAGAGTTCGTAGGTATGTACATTGTCGACGATGAAAATTTCACGGGGTTTCCATAGCGGGCAACGGTACTGTTCGTACTCTGCATCACCAAGTAGAACAGCGTGAGTCTTCATTTTGTCTATAGTTTCGTTTGAAATGCGGGTTTGCCGGGAAGCCAGGTCAAGGAGCTCTTGCAAAAATCTGTGTCCTTCTCAAAGGTTGTTAATCTAGATAGCTGCTATGCTTACCGTCCTGGCTTCAACTCGTTAGCAATGTCATAGAATTTCTTGGGATCGCTGATCAGCTTTATCGCAACATCTTCTTCGGTTGGCTCATTCTTTGCACCACAAGCACGCAAAAATATCTCCCCGTTGCTGAGATCGACAAAGTTGAACAGCTGCGAGTATAATTCGTGCTTCGTCTTCTTTTCCAGATAACACTCGCCAGGAGTTACCATTTTCTTGCCTTCGGGAGTGGCGGCTGGGACGATACGCAAACGGGAAATGTCTTTGAGCTGATTCGTCTCAAATCCTGAATCAGTATCAGAACCTATAAACGGCCAGCAATGCAAAGGATAGCGCATACTTGAAACATGGTGGCACAAAATCGGGAGCAGCTTGCGAGCAGTTTCTTCTCCACGATTTTGATCCTTCTCTAACTCCTTCAGCTTCTGGAGAATCAATGACGATGGTGGATGTCGCTGTATTCCTAGTTCTTCGAGTATACTTTCTTGACATCCGGATCGTACAACAGGAAATCCGCATGGTTTCCATGTTTTGTCGAGGAATACCTGACAAAGCCCAGATCAGGGTAAAAAATGTGAGATACTTAATTTCGCGTACCTCCCCTGGCTGTCTGAGATCGTCTTTGTGACCTATGATCTCCGCAGGCACAAATGCAATACTTTGAAACTCTTTGGCCCCGGGGTTGTAAATGTAATCCGAGTATTCAGATTGAACGTTTGCACAGAAGTATTCAAAGGCGGATCCCCGGACTTCAGTGTCCTTTGAACACAGGGTTAAGATATCCTCCAGTGGCGGGGAGCGACGCAAGCCAAGGCGATAAAGGAGTTTAACCTCTAAGCAAATACTCAGTGGTATCCTCAGACTTGCTGCCAAAGACTTACCTGCACGGGATCCATCTTTCCATTCCACAATACCGCCCCAATCAATGAGGGGCAAACCAAGCTGCAGAAATATGTCTGTTGTTGGGTAAAGCTGGTCAAGGCAAAAACTGGCAGGTTCGCCGTGACCTTGGGTATTCTTCCTGGAGAAAATTGGAGATTTCATTAGATCCTTGATCTCCTGGTCGCCGAAACCCATAGTAGCATCTACTTGGACCAGATGGTTGACAAGATCGGATGTTTTCAACCGTGACAACACTTCCCTAAAAAGTTTCGGTCAGTTCAGTCAACGTCATATGGAGAATTCCAAACACCGGCTCACTGTTCACAAAAGAGCCGGAAGGGAGGATGTTTCCTAACTCCCAAAGCAACAAGGAGCTGCTCCATCTCCCCACCGATTTCACAGCTCGAAGGGAACTGGACTACTGGGAACTTGAAATCAAATTTGGTGACATTGGAGCTGGGAAGACATGACCGATCCGGCCTACATAGGCCATGTGTTGTTGGAATACACTCCTTACTTGAGAACACCGACTTGGCTACTTCGTGTACATCACCCCCGGATGACCATGCGGAAGACACAGAGTGCAATATACATTCAGCCCACTCGGCCGATTGAGCAAAGTTATATTCCGATTTGGCTGTGACTTTGTCGTCGGATATGTGATGTATCCAGTCAACGACGGTAAACTCTTTCCAGCTGAACTGTTGGAGTGTCCTACTAGGAATGATGATTCCAGTGACTTGGCGGGGTATCACCGTACGAGGCAATGGGCCCTTCTTTGGAATATGTCGCCCATGTCCTTCGGGATTGATAAAATGTTGTATGGAGGACAGTGGGATTTTATCTTCGCCTGCATCCCGGAAATGAGCCACGTCTTTCAAGTCACGGTAGGTTGCTCCGGCGGTCCATTTGCGGAGTATCCATTGGAGAAAGGCAACAAGCTCTCCGTTTGAACCATCGAGGATATGACTTCGCAGATCCCTTGCAACGTCTGAAGGTGTTACGGCTTGTATTTCCGGCTTGTCTGGGTGTGCCTTGATGAAGGCCACCACTAGATTGTTGAGTTCTGATGAAAGCATCGGCACGTCCTTCAGGAACTTTTCGCAAAGTGGGTCAAACAGCCTAATATCCGAGACTTTCCGTACTCCAACAGAAGAGAGAAACCGTAGAGGTGATACAGTGCAAGTATAGAATGATTCGTGTAGCTTCTCTCCGACCTTTGTCGATGGAGTGGTGGGATGAATGGTGAAGAATTTGAGAACATGCATGAAGCGCTTGCGTAGGTATGTGAAATCAGAGGCTTTTGACTTTGTCCATGCAGTTTCAATGTCAGAGAGCTGTAGCTCGTATATGGAACGTGATAGGAAACCTCCAAGGTACAACAATTCGTTGTTCCAGACTAAGCAAGTTGCGGGCGGTTAAGCATTCGAGTATCGAGAATGAAGCGAGGACATACCGGCAATGTACGGGTTGCTTGGATCCCAAATAAGTACTTTGAATTAATCTGCCATTCTGATAAAGGACTCACCAAAGATCTATCGAATCGCGCTCAACAGTAGGGATAAATTGCGATGCCATCTGGCCACCGATACCCGCTGTTTGTTGAGTAGCATGACCCTGGTAGATGCGTCAACAAATCCAACCGACAGACTCCCGGAGTAGTTCACGAACAATGAAGATTGTCGGATGCAATGCCCTGATTTGCTAATCAGTTAGATTGACCGACGGTAGTCTGTACAAGGACTACATACCCATCTAAATCGGCACGAAGCCCTTGGAATATATTTTCGTGTTCTCTGTCCATGGAGCTTTGATCATACTCGTCCTTCCCAGTCTAACTTGGTGTAGTTAATCTACAATTGCTAATATCGATTGACTGGAATGGAAGAACCCACATATATCAGTCTATACTTGATGAGGCGATCTTGCTCCTTAAGCGTATACCAAGATAGTTCTTCTGAGAACTCTTGGTCCATGGTGATGTTTGCCGAGATGGTGTATATACTCAATTTCAATTCCATTTTACGGTGGGCAGAATCTACGTATTGGATGGTGATTGCTGGCCAAATAATATCATGTCAGAACGTGGATTTTACAGCATAAATGAGACTCACGACTAAGTTGCAGTTCGAACGGTGTCACGGTCATTTTCGAAGTATTAGCATGCTTCGGTGTAATGGGAAGTTCGATCTCTGCAAGCTTGGAGTCTGCATCCGTCTGTTCGGACTTTTTGATACCGCCAAGGGGTTTTGTATCCGACTCTGAGTCCAAGAAAACTTGTACATCCTCCAGTTTTGCCATGAAAGTGATCGATGTCGCGAGAAATTTGAACAGATCATTTACTTTCGGCATTTGCAAAGGTTTCCGGAGCGGAATCTCAATAACTGCTCCAGTTTCATTCGTGGAACAACTGCTTTTCTGAAAGCATAACTACCTTTGGAGTAAGTGTGTGACCTGTTGAGATAAATGAACTTCTTACTGGACCGTTACCATGTTCCCAGAAGAATTCCATCTTATACCCTTCAATTCATTTATTTTGAATGGATATGGAAAGACAACCAGGACGTACCTCCAGACGATACAACGGGGTGATCAGTGACGGAGAATACCGTGTAGAATCCTACCAGATAACATGAGCTTAATTGCTAGATTTCGAGTAGGTGGAACACACCGACACCAAATGCACCGACTTTCTTTGGATCGGCGTTGCCACTGGCTGTACAGATCAAGTTGTATGGATCCCTGTGCGTCAAGAGATATATAACATACCAATCTTCTTAAGTCGGTCCCAATCATGTTCCTCGAAAGTTTTCCCGTTGTTCGTGAAGGTCCATTTTACAATCTTGAGGAAAAATTCAGATCAATCTGCAGGTTGGACAAAGGCATTCTCTCACATCGGAAGACTGTTTATTACTTTCACTCTTGAAACGAATTGTGACAGCTTTAGATTCTGCATCATCCGCGTTCTGAAGGAGTTCTCGGAACACTGGCCAGATGGAAACGAAATCAGAGATAGTGTCACTTTCGGGCTTCTACTAGACGAAAGGTGATGGGGCTTACTGGCGAAGTCGGTTGAGTATCTAGCGAGGACTTTGCGGACCAATGCACGCTGGTCAGTTTCGACTCGACCCGTTTCGAATTCAGGTTGGTCCTGAAAGAGAAAGAAGACTCGAATGATAATTCCTGCCTAAGCATTAATTAGACGTACTTGTGCTTCGTTGTGCTGTGCGGCCATTCTGTCCGTCGAGCTGTGATAAGATCAGCAATTATCAGTTCAAACAAATCGATCGATACAACTAACTGGGTGCTGTTTGTGGGGTAGTGGTTCGTGTTTTTTTTCAGTCGCTGTGGTTTGTTTCAGAGAATCTTGAGATCGCAATAACACAGCAATCAACTGGAGTCACGATCGAGGGATGCGGGTACCCGGCACGATGGGAAGTTGGGTCAAACACCCAAATCGGGATATGTACATACTAAGTGTCAATTGAAGAACTCTAACTTAGAGGTCGGGTTACGGGTGCTCGCAGGCTTATTCTCCCCTGGATTACTGTATGCTGACTATGACATAATGAACTAGCCTACCAGGTGCCTCTCCATTCTGGAGGGTAGACTGTATGCACTCATACTGATGGGGCAGTCGTCCCCAATATGATACAGCCCTCCGGGCCCAATGAAGACCGGTCGTGCACGGTGACTCCACGATGGATGAGGTGAAAGACTGGAACTGGTGATGTTGGACATGATGAACGTGGTTGGCTGGGGACTCGATAGTGCAGTTGATCACGAAAAAAAGGAGATAGTTCATCAGCACCCGGGAACAATGAGTGGGCCAACATAACGCCTGTGGGCTGAGTAGCCGACCCCGTGTCAACAAAAACACTGGGCACTGTTTGATGGTACTCATGTCTGAATCACACGATGGAGGGCCAATGGGGTTGCCGCGCGATGACTTGGCAAGAGTGATACCACTTGTGGCATATCCTCAAGAGGCTCGCAAATGACAGGGGTGAAGCTACCGAGTTCCACAGAACCTCGAGGCAGGAGACAGGTTGTCTTCGTCAATAGGGGAGCCGTCACCATGGTGTCATCAGAGAGAATACCTGGGGCAGGGACGTACTTGGGATGCAAGGTAGCATCCACATGCATGCCCATCTTAGCGAGGAATTGATCAACTCCAGATTTGTGGGTAAAAAACGCAGAGGGGGTTTGAAACTAAGTGAGCGGATGGAGATGCAACCGGGCAGGGGCGCGAGGTGGCAGTAGGGGCGCAACATTAGCCGGATGAACGACAGAGGAGACGGAGGGTGATGCAGGAGGGGCTTTTGGACGCGGAGGCGGTGACACACCAATGCTTCTGACTCAGAATCCATGCAGGATGGCTTTTCCGGGACGGCCTCGGGGTAAAGAGATCACAAGGATGACGCACACAATTCTTGTTTGTTTGTGAGGCTCTCACGGGGGGACAGATGCTTGAGACTATCGCTCGCGAGGAACACATCAGCAATCAAGCACTGGACGAATCCCATTGCAGAGCGATTTGGGTCCGATTTCGTGGAATTGTACAACGGGGGTTGAATGGCTAATGTGACGTATAAAGTTAGGACGGTCATAAATAGCAGAAATGAAACCTGCCTCGATTGTTGGCTCGCATGTCAAGTAGTTCACTAATGCTCCGCAGGCGCGTCATGCGGATAGTCTTGTATATACAGCCAGCATAGCAAAAGAACTATCTTTTCTTAGCCAAGACGTGTGTTTCACACAGCGAAACAGAGGTTGCACCACTGAAGGTCATTCAGCCTCGGTTGTGGTAGCGAACGAAGACAAGGTGAACAGTTCGCGCCATGTATGAACGCCTGGGTCCAAGGTGCTCTCGGGAGACTGTTGTACGTACCCGTTGAATACAAGCGACGGGGGAAGGGATTGGGGTGGGAGAAGAACAATAGAGAAAGACAAGAGAAACGGATCCGTTTACAACAGTTACGAGAAAGAAAAGAGAAAAAGAGACCAAAAAAACAAGGCAAATATCCACATCCGAACAGAAAGAGAACACCAGCCCATTGAGCACCTTCTCATGCTTTCCTCCTCTGTGCGTTCCGTCGTTCGCCCTTGAGGCATACGAACGTGACCAAGACATCCCAGTGATGGTCAACCCGTGCGGCGTGATGTGGATTAACCCTGGGTTCAGTCGTGCCGAAGGCAAAAAGGTCGCTGTGGGGACTTGTTTGCTATCATTGCTCGCTATCTGCCAGGAAGAGATAAAGAAAGCTTATTAATGATTGATTTAACGCCCACATAACGAAAAAAGCGGGGTCTACACATACCAATGGTGAATCGTTCTCAAACGACTACTTGTAGGACTGTCCGTTGAGCGCCGTAAACTTCTTGACCTTTTTTAAATTCAAACATCGTTAATGAATCAGTTTCGTGTTCATCGAGGAACAAGGCACCGCCAGATCAGTACACGAGGCCATCAGACGTCGAAACAAAGAAAATGAGAATGATCCAAAAAGAAAACACGATCTCCGTGACGGGCAAAGATCTGCCTCGACGAAGACATGAGACGTGACCGAGAAGCATGAAGACACTCACGAACTGAAGAACTTGCTCCGACAGACGCAGACTTCGCGGCCGTGCACGAAGACCGTACCAGGGCCGCCCAGAATGCCACCCCACGCGGCCAACCTCGGACTCGCTCAACCCATCTGTGCTCATCCACTTGCCTGTCGTCGTCGGCGACGACGACGACGACGGACCGAGATAGCTCGGCGTCTCGATCCGATACGACACACGCCCCTCGGACGAGATGAGGACAGTATTGAACAGACTGTCCTGTGCCAACAAAAAGTTCATGATGGTTCGGAAACTGAGGGATCAGTCGATGGCGGCAGAGTGGAGTAGAAAAGGACGGCAGGGGCAGGGAAGGGAAGGGAGAAGGGAGGGAGAGAGCCGGCACGCCAGGTCGAAGTCATGTTCGTCGGCGGCGGCGGCGGGCGGGCGTAGGGTGGGCAAGGGAGAGGGAGAGGCGGGCACGCTGGCACGCAGTTGCGCCGTCATCGTGTCCGTCATCGTCGTGTCGGTGCTCGTCGCGTGGCGTCCTCACTGTGACGTGGGGGTGCACTAGCGAGATCTGGCGCTGGGTGGGGAAGGGAGAGAGGCGGGAAGGGAGGCGGGCTCGTCGCGTTCGTCGTCGTCGTCGTCACGTCGAGGGGGCGTGCGCTGGCATTGCGGCGTGGACGGGGTCTGGCGTCTTGTGGGTGAGGGAGGGGGGGGGGAGGGGGAGAGAGGCGGGCACCCACCTCGTCACGTTTGACGCTGTCGTCGTGTCGTCGTCGCGTGGCATCCTCACTGGCGCGTCGTGGGTGCTGGTGAACCTGTCGTCATCGTCACGTTGCACCGTCGTGCAGTTATGTTGTCACATCGTAGATGAGGTCTGGAGCGAGCGTAGACTGAGAGAGGGAGAGGGAGAGGGAGACAGGCGTGGTACTGCACGCCGTGCCGCATTTTGGTACGCGACAACGCGGCGTCGTTGGATCATCGCTGTGGTGTCACGCGGCATTGTGGCCGTCGAACGTTGGTGTGCGAGTGCAGGGAATGAGTCAAACCCTAAAGGGTCCAGGAACAAGTGCGGGAATAATAGGTGGGTTGCGGCGTTGCGCCGCCGAGTCTATCATACATAGTTTTTACCAACTTCTCTCTGATCAATTACAACACCCTCCCTTTCCCCGCTTTGAAATAACATCTCAGCACACCGGGGATGAAGTCCCAAACGAACCAGACTGCCCAAAGCCTGTATGCAAATAACCTGCTACAGAACTACGGGTACCCTCTGCGCTCTCCTACTCCACCTTCACGCACGGAAATCGCACAGCGTGGCACCGGTCTTAGCATTGGTGATGTTGGGTATGTCGATGCAGAGGGTGCATTTGAAGTCCTCCCCACGATTGAGCCCAAGGTGAAGATTGACGGAAACAAAATATGCATGCCCAAAATAATGGCTATTCCCCGAAACACGTCAATCTTTTCTGGCGTCGAGCGAATTGATTTGGGATCCAGGTATTTGCCATACATCAATCTGAACACGGCAGAATTCTAATTCTCCGTTATCTTCAGCGACTGTTACAAATTCATCGCGACATCGAAGGCGGGCGCCATACTCATCCTCCCATCAGGTGCAAAACTCAAATATGTCAAGGACCAGCTGGAATTGGACAAAATATGTGACTTTGCTGTACAACACGCACGTTCATGGCGCAATTCCTGTTCTTCGAGGCTGAACACCCTCTTCCTAATTACTGGCCTCTATAACACGACCTCATGGACTTTGGGAGCCTTCGACAGCTGTAAGATAGGTCACAAAATCATTGTAACAAAGTCAAAGGGGCAATGTGACGACGATGAAGCGTACGAATGGGCGGCGGCGTCTACTGTGTATGCCCAAACGTGTACACAGAAAAGCAATTTCAACAACCAAACCGTCTTTATCAAGGGCTTCAAGATAACATTCAGAGATGAGAAAACAGACCTGGTCGAGCCCATGGGGGGTGGGCAGATCACTTGGACCTCACGCGTTAGATCTTCTCTGAAGCGTCTGGCACACCGATTACGTGTGCCTGAAAAGTGGCTAGAGTTTCTATCACATTCTATTAGTGAAGCCGTTTATCTTTCCAGATGCTGTTTCACTTTTCTGAATTCGTATAGGCGTCGAGCGCTATCCGAAACTATCTCAAGTCAGTGCGGTCGTTCGATAACTGTTCGCAAACACTAATTGTTATACAGCCTCCCCATTATTGGGACCTCATCAACCGTCACCTAATAGAAGTTTGTGCTTTGGACGGATGAGATCACACAATACTCACGATTTTCGTTAGAAATATCGAGCTGACATAGCCATTACCCATGATGATGTTTGGATCAATATGTTAGAAAAGGCATGTAGTGCTTGTGTTGTCCGCACTCAGATATTAACCACTTGTTTAGTTGAATTCGGAAGAGGTGCAGGAAAGTGACCTGCGTAACTATGTAGACCGCGAGTATGTCCATCACCCGTTGAACGAGACTGGCGAGTATTTCGTTGCTTTATTGGCGCCCGTTGCTAAGCTTCAATTTAGGAGTTGTTTATCTGCAATGCCGAAGGTAGGTTTTCTCTCGTTGACTTTCGGTGCACAACTACGCCACAGTACTAGTGAAGATCCCAAGACTGCACATGAGAAATTGGAATCTTCGGAGTCCGCTACTGGGAATTCGCAGATTGTCATTACACGTATGAACTTTATTCTTATCCTTTCGCAGAGGTGACATGCATCTTGCAGACATACGTGCCGAAAACGTTATCGTTGGCCTTGGATATATTCCTGCTGGATTCTTTGTCCGCGTTGATGTCGTTGGTGGCACATCCAGACGGACTGAAATTAAACCTGCACCGGTCCATGATCATGTCATCCAGTGGGACAACCGGATTCACCTGTATGGTACCATCAGGCCATCTTCCTGCAATTATTTTGCTAACGACTCCTCAGGCCATTTCATCCATCTACCAAAATTCAGCTGGTGATTTGTGCATCTTTCGAGCTTTCTCCCATGCTGGGAAGTGGGGTGCCTCTCCGTGCATCGCCAGAGATATGCATGTCTGACTTCCTTAAGCAAACTATTTGTAAAAATTCATTTTTTTCTGCTTGTGCTGCAAGTATTTAAATGACTACAGCATTCACATCCTCTGAGATGACAGATCCCTTATCACCGTCCTTACCACCTTCCTCGCCCTCTTTGTCACTTCTCGTTTCTGCGCAAAAGTGGCATCGTGACCATTGGATGTCTGATCGTGTCGTGCATGAGGTAAGCGAAATGTTCTGCTGTCATTTTTCTCTTGTGAAACGCCCGTTTCTTACCGGACCAGGATGAGTACTCGATACCCCAAGAAGTGACACATGCGACGGACAATGGACAGCGTGATCTCCATTTATTCTACAGAACACACAGAAAAGAAGATCTCAAGTCTTCTATCAAGCATTTCGAGGATGCTCTACTCGAGTGCCCTGTGGAAAAAAAACTGTGTCGTGCTGCTGCTCTGTCCAACCTTGCTAAAGCACAATTCCTCGACGATCAGTTTCTTCGCACAGATCAATTTTTCAATAGCTCTGTCGCATTATTCCGAGGTGCACTCGAGTCGCGCGTTGGCGATCACCTCGATCGGCCTATGACATTGTTAAATTTATCCCAAGCTCTTTTGTATTATGGTGCATCAGGGCATGCATCTGCCAATGCCGAGCTACACAAAACACTCCCTGACCTCATGGCCATCTGTTCCCCAAATACCCACGAGCATCGTGCTGCGGAGCTCATGCAACAAACCTATGACCTGGAGCACATTCGACTCACAGATTCTAATGACTCGGTGAAGCTCACTGAGACGTTAATCTTGAGATTGGATACCGCCGCACAAGAACTCCCGGATGACTTTGACAACCCCATCAGATTCAATAACCTTGGTCTCGCGTTGCTGCGGCGTTTTCAGCTATGCCACGACCCTGATGCCCTTGACAAGGCCGCGGGAATGTTCGAAAAGGCGGTGCAGATTACTCCTGATTGGCATCCCGACAAGTCTAGATATGAAGAAAACTGGAGGAATGCCCTTCTGTACCGTTTTGAGCACCGGGCAGCCTGCAGCATGAGGTGCCCATAATCAGGCGATCGTAGGCCATGTCTAGGACGCAGAGCACATGTAGAGCACATTACAATGCTTTTATTGTAGGGATTCCATAGCATGAAGTTCGTAGGCGTAGTACGAAAAGACTAGTTACTTGTAGTTGCAATGTCATTTTTTATCGCTCGTAGGCCGGGACCACGAGCTTGGGAAACAAATTAGGTTTGTGTGATTGTGAGCTCACATGTCCCAGCTTTGAAGCTGAACGTTGAACGTTGAACGTCGAACTTCATTCAATAATCTGAAATTTGAAGCTTTGAGCCTGCTTTCTAAGATCCACTCTCTCTGGTCGTTCACTCGATGGTAAGGAGTCTACCGTCATCGACTCAGAGCTCCTCATGTCGCTCCAGAATCCAGATAGAGCCGGGCTCGAAGGCCTAAGCGCTGAGCTCAGCCGCTGTACGAGGCTCCCGCCTCCTCGAGCAGCATCCATCCACACCATCGTCCCGATCTGGCACCCCAGCTTTTTAGCGCGGCTCCACACGTTCGCCACAATGCACGCTGCATGATGTCGGCATACAACATCATAGTCTACTGCATACAGTAATGCAGCACGCCGCCGTTGCGAAGACCACGCGATCGTGTCGGAACTTTTTACTGAGCGGTCAGATGGCATTCCGGACGTATGCACGGAGCCACTTTGTGGTGGACCTGACGACATCACGTTTGCGACTTCGATTTCGTCGTGAGTGCCGAGCGTGGCACGCGGAGCATGACTTGTACCCTAGCCCGGGCCAGATTGTCGAGTACCTCAGATCAATCTTGTAATATCTGGCGAGCCCTCCGCTTGGCTATCGCTCGTGTGGGACCTCACGCGTCGGGCATTGCGCGCGAGGATTTTTTGTGCAATCCAGCACCTATCATATGGCAAGTCAGCCCACTTTGTGGAGAAGATGCGAACCAGGCAGAATATGAAAGACGAACGGCTCATCATACCACGCCTCACGCGCGCGCATACACACGAGCCCAACACGAGCCTATACTTCGTCATCAGAAGCTCTGAAAGTGGAAAAGGCGGGGTTGAGGTGGAGTCAAAGGGAAATGAAAAGACCAACATCTATCATAAATAGGCTTGATATAACGTCAACTCGAAGTTGAAACGAGGGCGAAAGGAAATTGAAATTGGTTTACTTATCTCGTTACGATGTATGCCGCCGATCTGCAATGACGCGTGCTCAGTTCGACAGCCTTCTCCTCGTCTGAGAAAATCAGGATCATTAAAAGCTGGGTTACTGGTCAGCGAAATCATGATTAATGATTCAAGGCCTGGACTCCGGCCTGACTCATCCTGGGCGAAAAAGAAAGCCGTGGGAATGCTGTGTCTTCTGAATCTGCCACATGCAACTTGAAGGAACTTGCGACGCGATCACAACCAGGGAAAAACAGAATTCGAAGCCGCCACAGAACCAAAGGGATTGAGTTGGTTCATCTCGTCAAGTACTAGTATAACAACTTCATTTGTAAATGTCACTAAATGTTAGCAAGCTAGTGTGCACTCCCATATGTTCTACGCAAGCAGACGAGCCAACGGGCATCAGCACTCACTCTATATACAGATCTCTGGAGTCTAACTTCAGTTAGGTCACCTCCAGTATCACTGCCGAAGTGGAAAGCATAGATGGGGGAGACCCTTTTTACCCTATACCCTCTCCTCACGCAATCCACTTGTCCCTTGTGCTGATCAAAAGGAATTCGGTAGTTGCCAGTGGCGGGCGGGCATTCGCCTCCCAGGTCATTCATATTAATGTGACAAGTGGGAAGCGGAGAAGGGCCAGGGCATGAGGCCCACACACGACCGTAGTGCACTGTATACTGCCCGCGCGGTGGCTACTCTTTTCGAGGAACCGTAACTTGAAAGTCAGGCTTGTTGGTAGCCCTCCTGAGCCCAGTAGGCTAACAATTGCTTTTCTCACCCAGCCTTTCTGACCACTGGCATCGGTAGAGTCGTTCTCTCGCCCCCTCTGTTGTATCCGATCAGCCTTGCTCTTTCCCCTTCACGCCCAATGCTCTTTGACTTCCGAGGGAAGTTCAATGCCCTGTCAGAACGTCTATGCTTACGAAGGCCACCAAAAAGTAAGCCCCAGTTTTCAAGAAAAAGACGAGTTAGCTCGCATTGACCACGAATCAGCAACATCCCAGCCTTGTGCAATCCAGAGCAATGTAACACACGATGAAGAACCAGGAAATTCCAGCGAGACGTGGCCCCATGGCAAGTAGATGGTCAATTCATGCACATTATCATGATCGCTGACTCATTCAAAACTGAAGATTCATCGGGAATTATATGTAGTATCGATTCGGACCAGATATCGTCCTTGGCGTTTCTTGCTGATGGAAGACTCGTAACGAGCTCTTCTCGAAACAACAACCACGAGATTCTCATCTGGGATGCGGAGAATGACCGACTTTCGAAGATGGTGTCGCTAATCGAGCATGACAATGGCGCTGCGATAACATCTGTGGCTGCTTCCAAGGACGGAAGAAACATCATCAGCGGGGATAAAGACGGAAATATGATATTTTGGGAGGTCACCAAGACTTCAATCCAGAAGGTTGAAAAGTTTCAAGCCTCGACAAGGAAATGGGAAATCACGGCGCTAGATGTTTGCTCGGACTCATTGCGCGTTGCGAGCGGATCTGAAGACGGGCATGTAGTCGTCTGGTGCATGCAGAAAAGAGACTCGGAACTCCTCGTGGGTCCCCTAAGAAACGAAAACTCATCTCCAGTCTTGTCGGTCAAGTTCTCACCAATGGGTGATCACATCGCATCTGCTCACCATCTAGTTCGCTTGGATGATTGCTCGATTCGCATCTGGCACAGTCGCAGCGGGGCGCAACTATGGTCCGTACCGGTCGATGACTCAGTGCACTCGCTCGCTTGGTCTGCTGATAGTCGACGGCTGTTTGCTGGGGCATCTTATGGTTCTATCAAGTGCTTCGATATTGTAACCAAATCTCTTCTCGCAGAATGGCAAGCACCTTCCAGAGGCATCGTGACCACTCTTTGCATTACACTTAATGATCGAGTACTCGTTTCTGCATCGTCAGGACGTACTGGTGGTATTGATGGTATTGATGTGTGGGACATGTCAAACCTTTCTTCCCCTACACACCTTCGCTCTTGTGATGGGGTGAATTTAGCCAGCGTTTCGCCGGATAATGTTCGTCTTGCCACCGTGGAGGGAGAGTGGTGCAAGGTTGGTATCTGGACTCTGTCGTCCGTCATTGATGAGTTCTCCGCGTGTTGCGTAAGTTACAAAATATCGATCAATGCATTATTCTGATTCTTTGTCTCAGCATCTCTCCCCGCTGACAAAACAACAGGAGCCTGTAGGTCACGTATTTTTGGTCCGGTCTCAGCTTTACTCACATCGCGTCAACTCCTCGCGTACAGTTTACGTATGTCAGTAACGCAGTACACGAAGCGTGGGAAAGTGGAAATCTAGAACTGGCCGAGAAACTTTTATCAAAGGACGTCGGAGAGCATGCTTCTCAAGGCTTCATTCGGCATCAACACGCTAACCTTTCTCTTGTTCGCGCCCGGCGGAAAGACTGGGATGGAGCGCTAAGGGATGCTGATACGGCAATGGTAATCTACTATTCTTGGGAGTCCGGGTGTAATCACTGACTCAGACGTACCTACAGTCAGGCGAAGGTTCAATACCATTGATCGCATACGTCGCGAAGGGTCTTGCCACTTACCGTGGGCAGCGAGATATGAAGGATGTGGCGTTGCGTGTATTCGAATCTGCTCTTCACCACTGTGACGACAATGGTGTCAAGGATTTCGTTCGATCCGTCAAGGTGAGATGCACTGTCCGGAGTATTATCCAGTTACTGAACACTACGTGCCTAGTACATCGCCATTCCTGAAGTCACTCCCATCGACTTGCCTAATGTCGAATTATTTCGACTGGTCAGGGTACGCCTAGTGACGCAACTCACGAAGTGGCCAACATTACTAACCACCATGAATGTAGGCCCGAGAGTGTTTTCTTCGCGCAGATCACTACATCAATGAAGAATATTTTATGAAAGTACTGGAACTGTTGGATGAAATTCCTGATCTAGGTCCACTTCTTCACGTTCCCGAAGTGAGAACTCTTTCACTGGTAAGTCACTTGAAGTAGTGTTTTCCTGCGATGACACGCGTTGCAAGATATTCGACTGGGACATCCGTGGTCTAATTTCTGATATTCACAAACTACGATATCAAGCTGTGTTTAAGTCGAGTTGCCTTCCAAAGGTACTCAACTACATTTCCACGGAAGAGCAAGATCTCAACGAGGAGTTGGGAGCTGTAATTGCAAAACTTGGCGGGCTCAGTGGTGGGGGATAGTCTACGTACAAATGAGCTACACCCCATCTGACATCTACCATTCTATCAGAGGAGTTTGGCGATGAAGCATTCCGTCATGCTAGGCATGATGAGGCAGTTGCGTGGTACACTGAAGCTTTATATCTCACTCGGTGTCCCTCGGGTCAGTTCCGCTATGACCCATTCCTGTTTATTTGTGATGAAGCTTGTTCAATAGATATCGTGAACGGACGTGTGGCGGAGGTATCTGGGGAAGATAAGACCGATTTAGAGTGCCTGGTCTCACTGCGGCGGGGCCCTAATTGCGTCGCTCGTCTCCTTGCTAACCGAAGCGAGGTGAGGGGAAGAATGGGATCATGGAAAGATGCCTTGACAGACGCAGAATGGGTAATATGTCTAACGCATGTTTGTCGAGATGTTTCTCAAAAATCACTATTCCAGGCCACCCAAGCAGACCCACTGCATTTCCCAGGATATCATAAGAAATACATGGCGCTGCATGCGATGCATCGTTACGAGCAAGCCTACGCTGTGTTGAGGGATCTGTCTTCCAAGATCAAGGATACTAGGGCTAAGGACAAGCAAAGTGACGGTAACGGTAAATGTCCACCATACTAGTCTTGCGGCCCGATAATGATTTCATTGCGTAGAGCTGAATGAGAGCTACCTCGGGACGCTTGCAAGAATCAGAACCACGGTGGAAGACGTTTTGAAGAATTCTCCATTTATCCTAATCAATGTCAAGGACGGTCGTCTTTGTGACCAGGATGCGCAGGGGCGTAGATTTGAGGAGGACCCCATCTTTTATGAGCTGGTCTCGTCCCAGGTCATGACACCAATAACGGGCAAGATCGAAGAAGTTGTGAAGAAGTATTTCCTCTACGTCATGTTATCTCATACATGGGAAGACGACGAACCACTGTACGACGACGTCTCTAAAGTCTCGGTTTATGACACCCAATACGAGAAGTTGCGCAAGTTCTGCGAGACGGTCCGGGATCGCTACCAAGATTATCGGTGGTCATGGGATGATACATGCTGCATCAACAAAAATGATAAAGACAAGTACCAGAAGTCGATCAGTTCTATGTACGAATGGTACAGCAATTCGGCACTCACCCTTATCCTCCTTGCCCGCCCATCTGATAGTTCTTCCTTGCTCGAGTATAATCGATGGATGTTCCGCGCCTGGACACTGCAGGAACTTCTCGCCCCCCCGGTCATCCGATTCTATAACCGAACATGGGAGCTATACCACGGTGATGAGCACGATAACCATAAAGATTCCCGCGCGATCAAAGAAGAGCTCATGAGAGCCACCGGTATCGAAGAGGATGCCCTTATTCGCTTTACTCCCGATGGGCTTCCTGTTCGTGAAAAGCTCCGCTTGGCGTCAAATCGCAAAGCCAGAGAGGGAGTTGACAATGCGTACTCTTTGATTGGAATATTCAAGAGTGACATACATGTGGATTACTCGCGCGATAACGCAGAAACAGCACTCGGACATCTCTTGGAAGAAATAATAGAGCGACGAGGGGACGTCACTGTGCTTGATTGGTTTGGGCAGCCATCGAAAAAATACCACAGCTCTCTCCCTGCCGAGATCTCCGTCTACGACCAAACACCGTACAAACTCCCATTCATCGCAGACGACAAATTTGACGAGCGAGTCAATGCGCTATCGTGCACACTACCGGAGAAGGAGCTCACTGACTTCTATAACGAGCTCGATGCTTTGGGTTCACCAAAGTTCGCTATGCGCAAACTTCTGCTTCCCTGCATCACAATTTCTGTCACCAACATCATCCGTGATGGCGCGACCGCGACTGTTTGTGTTGCCTCAACAGAGGCTCTGGGAGATTTCACGTTCTCAACCGAGAGCTCATCGTCGTTGGACTGTTGTCAGGAGGATGTCGTGCTCGTCTATCCGTGGATTTATGAGCTCATCCGAAATGTCGATGGCCGTGAGGGGGACAAATATACGAAGGCACTGAGGGTAGTCACATACCTGGAACAAGGATTTAGAGCACTGTTGTTCGCGAAGCAGAAGAACTCCCGTCAACGGGTAGGGTACAGACGGGTAGCTGCCGAGAAGCCGATCGATATTTCTGCTCGCAAACTGGTTCGCTGGAAGGGTATAGCAGTTAAGTCATTGGAAGTCTTTGACGATCACTAGTCGTAGCGTCGACTATGGAAAGCGTTATCTATGGCATTGGATATGTATGTCTGGAGTTCCGAATGGGGAGAGTGGCTAGCATAAATCTATCCCTCGTAGTATGTTCTAGTACTTAACAATGGACATATAGTGTGTTGGGTGGGTGTCTGCCGATATGCAGACTGAGAGTTGCTGGTACAATAAGACACGGGGAGGAACCGGACCTCCGCGATATCGGGTTTGAAGGGCCGGTCGTGCGTCTTTCAAGTACCAGACAGCCAGATGGACAGCGTTCCACCATGCCCCGTACGTCCTTCTCGAGAATTTATATCTGAGAGCCATGCCAAGTTGAACATGCCGCTTTGCTCATTGGCTCCTTTCCAGTCCAAGAGCCTCCGAGACGTATCCCCAATTGCGATCGTCTCTGCCGCGAGTACTTAGTATGTTCAAACAGCGAACCTACTACAGAGAGTCCGAGAACCAAGTTGCACATGACTCGCGGACGACCCGATCTCTCGAAGAGCTTCTCTTTCCCGAAGCTCCATGTGGGAAAAACCTGCTCCAGTTGATTTGCCATCACACCGTTGACACCTAACCTCGTCCGAGGACTTTCGTCGTGAAGCCCGTCGTCGAATAGAAGATGCGTATAGATGTCATGTGTGTGCGCTTTTTGCAGGTAAGGAGGTAGTAGGTTGCTGCTCCACCTGACCGCTCCAAGTTATTGGGATAAGTATGGCGGAGCGGCGTCGCCCCAGTGTCCTTCTCCATTACTACTAGTAGGCGAGTGTAAAGTGGTGTGGCATTCGCAGGAGCTAGATCAGACGAACGACGATCAAACAAGCTGTTTTGCGACGGAGCCACGGCGGACCTTTGCTCGAGTTTTTTTGAGTATCGCAGGTCAGGAAAAAACGGCTGTGACACACCACGACTTGCCCTCTAACCATCAAGCCATCGCGAACAGTTGTGCGCGCCTGCCCCTGCCTGGGGGTGGGGGGTCCGAGGTCCGTTACCACCCTCACGGTGTTCAGTACTATGCATACATAATGCTGCAACCACGGTGGTCGCTCGGCACATGTGCAAAAAATCGTGTCTTGTGCGGATCGTATGCGGCTCATGATGCAACCCCGTGCGTCGTGCGCGGCCGAAATCGGCCGGTGTTTTCAGTCGCGTTGCTTCACTGCACATACATCACGGCGAGACAAGAGATGCAGTTGGTGTACTTGAAGTAAAGAAATAAATAAGACAGGCTGGACGATGGTGGCAAAAGTCAACATGGTTCGCCGGATCGTGCTATTGAGTAAAGGCTGACCCACTGGTCATACAACGTCGAATGGCTGGCTCACTGTTAGCTAGTCGGGAGCAGTCATCCGTAGGAGAGCTTGTCAATCCCTATCGCTTAGCAACTCAGATATTAGGATGTACGACCAGCGCCAAAGGGAAGCATGCTGTTGGAAGATGGTAACGTCGAGTGAAGTCGGAGCTTGCGGCTCAGCGGAGCGCCTTGAGCCAGTTGTGCCGCGGGAGCGGTTTGAAGGACGACCTGCTGTACGGAGGGTGTCGAAGATTTGAGGACCCCGAGAGAATAAGTGTTGGTGGAGGACGTAGTAGACAGGGTAGCACGCACCTCGAGATGCTATATCACGTGCCGCACGAACGGGTATCTTGAGTATCCTCTCAAACTCGTTCTTGTCTACTCTTGCTCAGTCCGATTCCCAAAGCTTCCTGTAGCATACAGGCATGTCAAGACGCGATAAAGACATGTGTATTCGATGATGACGTCAAGGTACGTACCGCGCCCAAACCAACTTAGATACGGCCACCGTCAACCACGGTTTGCATAGTGACTTTCCAAAGTCGGCTTTTTTCTTGGATATTCGAATCAGACCAAGTGTGTTCGATCTGCACACCGCGCGTGAGATGAGTCACTGAGGGAGCTCACCTGAGGAAGTGTTGGGCGAACAAGA
>JBBPPC010000288.1:0-24214 GCA_038091775.1 Leccinum olivaceopallidum | reverse complement strand
TGGAGGAGTGGAAAGGGCTGGCGGTGAAACGTACACCCACGTACCTTTAATAACTTAGAGAAGCCAACAGTTACCATATCCACGGGTATCAGGCATAGGAACAAATCGCATCATGGATACGTCAAACTGATGATGTGAATAAATCACTTGTCATCCGAGCGCGGAAGGACGCGCCGAAAGATGGAACCTGATTGAACTTGGACTGATTTACACATGAACCCAGAAGTCAATATGTACTTGCTTATACTATGGGTGTCATTGGGTTTGCCACCTTAGGCCGCACTTTTTTTGGTTCCCACGGTCCCGAGAGGTAAGTATGGGTGGAAGTGACCCGAAAGGTCGGTCCATCTCGTCGGCATCTCCCGAAATCAATCTAATCTCAGTGCACAATTCTCTAGCGTTGCTTGCAGCGCTCTGCAAGCGCTCCCAGAACGCGTCGCGACCCTCTTTGCTGCCCACGTGCACGTGCCCAGTGGCGAGCGCACACTCACATGGTCACGGCGACACCCTGCCCTTGCCACCATCCCGCCCCCGCCACCAGCCTGCCTTGCCCTTCCAACTTCCAGACCTCGGCGTCGTGCGCTCAGGCTTAACGGCAAGCGAAACGGGGCACAGTGCTGAATACTGAGTACTGCGTGCCGAGCTGTGCCGAGCCAGCTCCACCCCCTGGCACAGCACGGAGCCGGAACGGACGCAAAGCACGTGGGGTGCACACGCTGTGCAGCGCCGGTGTTTAATATGACAAGAGCAGCTGGAGTGCGTTGACGCACACCGGGTCGCATCCGAGACGCTTGCGCAGGCACCCATGTGGTGAGCCTTGCATCACATGACGCACGCCGCGCCCGCCTCGCCGATCGCGATCGAAAGCGGTGCGACGCGGCTGTGCGTACTTGGTGCAGGCGGTTATGCAGCCGGCGGTTAACGTAGCGTAATATATTAGAGATAGACTCGGATGTACTTCAAATAAAGAAAGTCTCTTCAGCGCAGATTCAACCCCTCCGATGATTATACAATGAAATCCCTATTATTAACTTAAATAGACTCATAGAGATACATTGTACCGGGGTCCGGGAACATTCGCGATGATTCATGCGAGGTCCGCAAACCCGATCTGGAATTTACCGTAATCGAACACGCTGTACACGCCCTGCAGGAAAGTGAGCCCAACGACCCAAGATTCTAGGCCATATAGTCAGAACAAGTCCATCTAGCCCCGAAAAAGGGAGTACAGGAAGCGAAAAGCAATGGATCTCACTTAGAGGTATGGTCCGAGTCTGGGCGATGACGGCGCCCATACAATCGCGAGAACCAGTCATAATTGGTTTGAGCCTCCAATTTTCGGGAGGGATTTCAAACGTTCTGCCACCGAAGGTGAGGCCCAGCGCTGGGAAACCGTCGCACGGCACTACAGGCTGTCGATAAAAACAAGGTACCGAACGTGATCGGAACTCACAATAATAGTAACCATAGCCTTCATGTTCCATGAGTTCACCGCCAATTTGTCTGTACAATTCTGCAACCCCCTCCCAATCCCCGTAGATGTAGCTTGCACCACTGTCAATCGTGACAGGTACATTTTCGAAAATTTTATCACCATTAGTAACACGGATATCGTCCATGGACACCTGCCAGAGTCCCTACATAAACAAGTGTCAGCAACATCCTCTCTCATCTACCATTTCAACTCACAGGAACTGTTACGCGTGTATAAGTGATGTCACCTTTGTACAGCTGACTGTTTACTCCACCGACGTACAGCTCAGCCCCAGAAGGAGAGAGTTTCAATGAGAAGGTCGGATTGATTGAGCTCGCTTTTCCGACACTGGTAGTAAGCGATCGCAACAGCGGAGAAACACCAAATTTCGAGACGGATGGGTAGGCCAATCCAAGTAAACCGTCTGCAGGGAATCCATAAGCGGCGACCGATGCGTGCATCGCAGTGTACGATGTTGCAGAACCAAAGGTCTGACGATTTGCCTATTTTGGCGTTAGAATTCAATGGTCAGGTTCATAAGCGATGCAAAACATACAGTGAGTCCACCGACGGTTACACTATCAGTATATAGATTACCGTTGACAATGGATCCACCTGTATATCGGAGCTGAAACGTTGACTGCCCAGTGTTCCCACACAAATTCTTGTACCAACACGCCGGATTGTACTTTTTAGCAGATTTGGATGACTTGGGATCCCAGTAGTCGTGATCTCGAGAAACCCCAGTACATCCAGCACCCAGCACCCACATATCGCTGCGTTGACTTGAACAAACATAGTTTTATGAAGCAAAAGAAAGTACCTACGCTGCACCAGTGTCGATGAGGACTGAGCGTGTGAAGTAAATCAGTGTAAACCTGCATCAGAATGATACAAGGAGATCTTACCCTTCATGGTCTGGGCAGGAGTGCCAATCGAAATCGCGCCAGTCCAAAAATAAGTATCTATAGGTGTCAGTGGTATGGCGCCACGCGTTCCGAGTTCTGACTGGCTCCGTTTCACCGCCAAAGGATGTATCTTCCCTGTATTCCTCTCGTAATTGTCCAAGCCATCAAGGATCTTCCTAAAAAGAGGCTGAGCAGAGCAGATATAACGGTTCATTACACGTACTCCCTGACATATAAACCATGAGATGTCATTGCGTCGAGATCCATGGTTTTGTTGGAATTCGGAATGGGAGACTCGTTCCTGGCGAGTGGTATGGCCATGCCACCACCTGCCTTCCGCCGATCTGGCACAGGATTTGTAACGACCAGAGGAACCAGGCTACCGATGACTGTAAATATAGTTATCGTAATGAATCGCATTGTAGAGGAGTGGAAAGGGCTGGCGGTGAAACGTACACCCACGTGCCTTTAATAACTTTGAGAAGCCAACGGTTACCATGTCCACGGGCATGATAGCATCAGTGCTAGGAACAAATCACATCATTGATAAGTCAAACTGACGCATGTGAACGACTCATTTGTCATCGGAGCGGGGAACTTCGAACGCGCCGCAAAATGGAACTTGATTGAACTTGGGCTCATTCACACATCATTGAACCCATAAGTCAATTTGTAGGACAGGTTGTATTGGATATGTACTTGCTTATAAGTCTTTGCACGATCGACTTTGACCTTCTCAGCACCGGGGACGCCTCCGAGATTGACCGTCTCTGGGAGGCGGGTTCTGGTAATAAGTAGGGAAACTATCCACGATGTCTTGATCATCATTTTGTTAGCCTCGAGAACCATGGCGCCGATCATGAAGGAGTCGACAGCTTGTTCGACATATCGTCATTCATTCATACGTTAAGCGCTGATTGATGACCGACTCGGCCCCAAAGATCAGTACATCGCTAAGTATGGTTTCCGTCCTGACGTGACACCATGGACCTGCCAGTGAGACGTGGGTGGCCAACAGGGGTACGGAGCACATACCCACAGTAGTAGCGTGACTATTGATCAGTGGACTGAAACATGAAAATTTGACTTGTACAATACCTTGTCCATCTTGTGTTTCTGATGGTAACTGTAAATGGGATGTTTGAATCCCCAGCATGACAGGATAAGGACGCGTTGATACCCAATTGCCGACGGACACCGAGCCAAAGTACAACGCATGGTTCTTGTCCCCGGCAAGTCAAATTGGCCTGCCGGCGGCGGTACCCTAATACGGTACACCGAAAAAAATGCCGAGCTATACACCTTTGACTTTATTCCAAAGGCGTACGTGGCCCTTCGGGCAACCTATGAAAGAAGTCATGAAAAGATGTGGAAATACCCGGCCACGAGCTATGACCTGTCCCAAGGATCAGAGCGCCAAACGACCCACAACGGAGAGCGACGATGTCGACGATGAACAAACCTGACATTCTCAAGATGCGAACTTGAGGACTTTGTTCATTATGGTCAATTAGCACAAGTTACAGTTTTAACCCCTCATCGATCATCGATCTTCACCCGTCGCTGTCATGCCCGGCGACCTCCGCCTCGGCCTGCTCGTGTGCGACAGGCCCGCGCCCCACATCAAGGCTGTCCATGGCGACTACGAACAGATATTCACAAAACTCTTGTCCTCGTCCCTCGCACGGACCAACTCCTGGATGAGACTCACACGTTCAAGCTCGACTCGTACGACGTCTTCAAGGACATTAAGTACCCACCAGATAGCGTCCACTATGATGGCCTCCTCATCTCCGGATCTCGTACGTCCCCCCCACTTCCCTTCTTCCGATCCTGATCTCGATTGATCCCCCGGTGACGCAGGCTCAAGCGCCTACGAGAATGTCGACTGGATCACAGCCCGTTGCAGAACGATGGAGCGGTCCGAAAATTTTCGATGTACAGTGGACTTTGAATGCACGTCTCCGACTGAAATATTACAATCTGCATCGATCCCCTGGCTATCGTTGTTCGCTTTCTCTCATGAACAACCAGGTACTACATTCATCATCCAGCAGCATAGAACAAGAACCTTGCTGCGACGCGGCGGCGACTGACGCGACAAACTGCATGCCGAGATCGTGCCGAGAGCTTCCCAGATCCAAACTCCGAACATCTCTAATTTTGGAGGCGCTCTTGACATCGTTCTGCAAGTTGCAACGGGCTGCAATAACCTCATCGACTAGTACGTCCGGCGCATCGCCATAGACGAACCGTCCATGAAAGTCTTTGGTAAATGAACGCACGCACTGCCTCGTGCCAAACGCCTCCCACTCATCAATTCGTCCCCCCCACACATACCCGTGCCCATGATGTACCGGATAGCCAGAGGGTGCTAGAGGGGAGTGGATGGAGACCAGCCGTGCCGTTACAAGGAGCACTTATGGCCAAGCTGACCAACGACTAGACAAAAAAGAGCGGTATCATAGTCGACAGTACATTATTCTCCCTGATCTGGCAACACATCACTAACCATCTTGGTCCACCTCCGAATGGCTGGCGCACCCTCCGTTGTTACCATTGGCGACTGTACTTCGACTTCGTATGCCCCGGCAGCCCAATTCGCATCTCAGGCGCCTATCTCGCGCGTATAGTCAGGTTGGCGGCCAAACGCGATGCTCTGCAAGATCAGATCAACACCCTCTCGTCTGCGGAGCAACTCTACGATGACACCACCAAACGTGTCGAGAAAAGCTCAAAAAGAAAACGTTTGAACCCATCTGAGCACAGTCATCAGGGCTCTCTTGCGTGCGTTTCAACCGTGTTTCGCCTCGCACGAACTGACAGTCTCCCAGTTACATTGGCTCTGACAAGGCCCTCGCCGATTCGCCTGTTCGGCCGAGAAGTGCGTCATATACCACTCCCATCGAATCACCCTTTCTAAATGTTGTTGGAGCAGACGAAGGGTGGTGTTGCTACGCACTTGTTCTGGCGAAGTACCTATCTAAGCGACCTGTTCTCCCTCTGGAACCGGGCATTGGTCGCCGGTAATTGCCTTCGTTGGCAGGTGGGTGGCGCAACGAATTCTGAATTCACTGGTATCCTGCTTCATCGGAAAGGGCGAACCGATCCCTCGGGCACTTCCCGGGTAACAAGGCGCGCTTTGTCGCCGACGCTGATTGAGCGTATCACGGCGTCAAGTCTTTGCCGATAACTGGACCCACTTATTCCAAATTCTTTCTTTTTGTTGAGCATGCGATGCTAACGCACGGACATTTACAAGGACGTCAGTCGCGACTGAGAGAGTGTTCGCTCCCGCTTCGTGAGCTTCGATGTCCTTATAGATTTACCATATCTCTGTGTTCGGGTGGGCCATAACATCCGCAGTTAATTATTTTGCTTTTAGACATGGACGGATATACACACGGACTGTCGAGTTGTTTCATAGTATAATCCATGCGCGTTTAGCGGACCTACCAAGCACGATGGGCTAGAGTGCTACCGCTTCACACAGCAGTCTCGAGTCGTCGATGCAGGTTAGAGAGTTTTTCCGTCGGTACTGTTTCATATTACCGCCGTATCGACTCCTCGCTTGCTCAGATACGATTCTCGCTCGATCAGTAAAACGCTGAGTACACAGGTCATGAATCGAAGAACGTGAATCAATCCTCGGACTCGCACGTGTGACCGTTGTCTCAAACAGAATATCCTCCATTCATCATGTCGAATTGCACCCGGTTTCAGGTTTCTTTTAGGTTCCCGGGTTTCCTTACACAAGGCGCCAGTCTCATCGATTCTATCAATAACGACCTGACGAAAGCCTAGTGATACTGGTGATACTGTAAGTATCCATTTGCATTGTCAGAAATAGGTAGCTAATCGTCTTCGCGATGCTCAAGTCCATAGACCTCCAACGCATTATTCTCCACTCGAGACATTGTTCAACACCAATATCTGCTCACAAACAGCAGTGAGGTCTGATTTGCCGTGCGTTCCAAAGACTCTCTGATGCTGTGAATCCAACCGTCTTGATAGCGGACATCGACCATGACAGCAATGGACTCAGCTCAAGAAACCCTCATCGCCATTGCGTCAGCCTCGCAACGAGTCATTGATGCCTTGGTCCTGCGCGCACGCGGTATGAACGACAGGAATCCTAATGTATCACACAAGCGGTTGGAAGGAGACCTACAAAGGATCGTCGCTGCGTCCCAGACCTTACTCAAGGAAACGCTTGAGCATTCTTCTTCGGCGGACCATGCCGTCGACGATCGACTGGAGATCTGGCTATCTAGCAGGGAGCCCAAAACATGCTTAGATGCGTTGCAAGAAATGGAAACATGGATGATCAAGTCAAGTTCGAGTGGCGTCACGTCGACGCTATGCAGTATTTTTCTCTCAGCACCTGAAGACAAATTCGAGCAGGCTGTTCGGATTTTCAAAAAACACAGGTTTCACTTTTATTTCTTGCTCAACACGAACGTCTGATGAGAGTTTTGGAATACCTCAGGGACTCATTGGTTCTAATGCGTATTCACAGGAACCGCGAAACTGCTATCATGGGTCAGCCAAAAGGACATTCGATTGTTACCCAAAGTATCAGACAAGGTCTCGTCGATCGGAACACAAATTCCGTCGAACGATGTTGGAAAACGAAGATATGGTCAGAACTGGATCGTACGTCCACCGTTATACCTTGTGTACATGCTGCGTGCTTGACAAGATCATCGCGAGCAGGGAAACAGTTGATTGAAATATTGGGATGGCTTGGCGCGTGGAAATGCAGAACAAAGCATGAGGACACGCTCGAATTGCGACAACCGGATACATGCACGTGGCTACCTGATACAGATGGATATCAAACGTGGAGATATGCCAATGATGCGTTTTTGTGGTTGCATGGGAAACGTACGAATCTCATTATACCATACTTTTCTTTGGGCTAACTTGAACATTTGCATGGTTTTAGCCGGGTCTGGGAAATCAGTCTTAGCGTACGTTTTCATCATATTTATTCAAAACCGGTATTCATTTCTCGGGACAGCGCCTCTGTGATCGATGGCATCCAAAATATGAAGGACAAAGGCGAACTGCTTGCGTACTTCTATTGCGATTTCCGGAGTGAACGTCCCACTGTCGCTGCTGAGGTGATGCGTTCACTCCTTTCTCAGCTGTTGCAGGGGTTTGGTGATCTTGGGGTTGATCCAGGAGATTTTCTTGATGTTCTGGCTGAAGAGAAGAGACAAAACGATGCAATTCTCGGTAAATCCAAGCGACTCGCCGTCCTAGCGTCTCGTATCGCGAAACAATATCCACGCCCACCCCTTGTTGTCGTGGATGCACTAGACGAGTGTGAAGACATCGAGAACCTTTTAGGCTCTTTGTTAGAATTGAATGAAGGTGGAATACGGCTGCTCGTGATCAGCCGACCCCTTCAAGTAATCAAGTCTATGTTTTCTGGGCTCCCGTGGCTTTCCTTGGAACAGATGTCGGAAAAGGTGTATGCGGACATCAGACTGCATGTTAGGAGGGAGGTTTATTCGCATGGCAGGCTTAGGGATGCAGGGACCATGCTGAAGGAGGAGATTATTTGGAGGCTGAGCCACGAAGCTGATGGAATGTGGGCATTCAAATCATCTTTCGCATCATATGGCTGATTTTTTGTGTTGTTCAGGTTCCGGTGGATTGAATGTCAACTGAATACTCTCAAAAAATGTTTCACCACCTTTCAAATCCGAGAGGCACTCAACAGCCTACCAGTCGGATTGGAAGCAACGTATCAACGGATTCTTCGCGCGGTCAGCAAAGAAGAACGGGGAGGTGTTATCGCAAGGCGCGCTCTTACGTGGATTGTCACTGCCATCTATCCATTGAGACTGTGTCAAATTCTTGAGGCGCTTTCGATTGACCTCGATCAGCGGACACTGAACCCCAATTCTGCGCCTATACATGGAGGTGCACTTCTAGATTCATTAAGCAGTCTAGTGATACACTCTCAAGGAGATATTGTTAAATTGTCTCATTTCAGTGTGAAGGTACTAGTATGTGGCTCTATCAGTTCCGCCTTGCTAAACACTCCTGGACAGGAATACCTGGTCGGAAACTTCCTGCAAGAAAGTCACATGTACCATATCAACTTGCGAGACGCTCATGCGGAGGTAGTGCAACAATGCATGAGCTACATTGCAGCCTGCCTCACATTGAAACTGCAAGACTCTGATGGTAAGGAATTATCTGTTACAATTTTTGATATCAAACACATCTGATAAGCGTCCTCAGAGCACCCACTGCTTGACTATGTGTTGAAACATGGCTTCTACCATCTTTCTTATGTGGAACCTACGGATCGGATATTGGACTCCATTGTGGCGCTTCACACGGACATTCCGCGACACCCATTGGAGTGGAAGCAATTGCGAAAAGGTTTCCGAGCCTATGGATTGCCAAGCCTTCAGCATGATTTCATGCTCTATATTGTGATCTGTTATGCTCCCAATCCGCTTCTGCATCTATTCCTTTGTCGTTCACCTCTTTCAGAAAAGAAAGGGATCAATCCACTCATTTACACTATCCCCGGGAACATTGGAGCTGCTCGTACGTTGCTTGCGCATGGTGCTAAACTCGGTTTCTCTGCGCAATTCATTCATCCCTATGTCTTCCCCTCCGTCTTACCTATCGAGGCTGCAGCCTTAGCCCATGACTCGACACTGGTTGACTTGTTCTTAGGAGAGGGGAGTCCTGTGCCACATAGACTTTTCTCCACCCAATTTCTTGGAATGCGGCGGAAATACTCCTCCAATCCCTACTCCAATTCCAATTCCAATTCCAATTCCAACACCAATACCCATATCCTCACGAGGTTGCTACAAACTGACGAATTTATGGAATGGGCAATAGATGTTCTGAACAAAAAACTGCTTATACCCGCACTACATGGTTTAGAAAACCTTGACTGGCAATACTCAATAGCGGATGATGTGGTTGTGATGGTTCGGAGACTAAAGCAGATCAGCTGTGACCTTGTTGACTATACCTCGTTATTTGCGAGACTCTTCCGGGATGCGGCAGACAAAGGAGATACCTCCCGCATCCAGCGCCTGCTCTCGAATTTAAACACACAACTTCCTCCCGGCATCTTGCTCTATAGATCGGATTCGTTGATGCCAGAAACAATCCGTTTCCTCATTCAAAATGGCGCCAACATCCACGCTGTCACCTCGACAGACGAATCTACTGCGCTCCATTATACAGTGCGATCCTTCTGCGACTTGGAAAGTCGCCTGGAGAACACCAATCTCCTGTGCGAAGCAGGCTGTAGTCCATCCGCGTGCAATTTACTGGGTGAAACGCCAATGCGCATTGCAGTCAACCGAAATGATTCGTCTATTCTAGTTGTCAGCTATTTTATTTCTGTAGGGGCAACCCTACCATCAGACATCTTCTTTTCAGCACACTCGTACTCAAGGCTATCATCCTGCATGATCATTTTTCTTCTCGGGAACGGCGCCGACGCTACTGTCGTGGCTGCTAATGGGGACAGTGCGCTTCACTCAGCCCTTCGTTGCATATCAACAGATGACTCGGTCGACCGTCTAGAGTCTGTTGGGATGTTTGTTGCAGCTGGGTGCGATCTGCTCATCACGAATGCATTTGGCCGAACGTCTCTCGACATCGCAGTAGCCAGCGGGTACATTTCGGTTGTCAAATATTTTCTTTCGCTGGACGTCCCACTTTCCCCGGACACCTTGCTCTCAGCATGTAGGTGCTACTATCACGACCCAGTTGACTTTTCGGTCATGGTTAAACTCCTCCTTGACCACGGCGCAGACCCGAACGTTACCACGCCCGATGGAGACAATGCGTTACACCTTGTAATGTCCGATGATTGGTTGACGTTCAGGATAATGGGTCATGATGAACAATATACATTTCAAGTAGTCGAGACTCTCATAGCAGCTGGATGTGATCCCTCTGCATGCAACACCAACGGACGAACAGTACTCCACGCTGCCGCGGCCCAAGGATACATGAAAATCATGGACTACCTTTTGTCACTGGGTACACTAATCCCACCCGACATATTGCTCTTTCTGTCTTACAGTCACACCACGACAAAAGTAATTCAGTTACTGATTGAAAAGGGGGCAGATGTACGTGCCATTACCGCAGATGGCGACACTCCCCTCCACCGTGCTGTCTCGTCAGGTCACGAATCCTCTTCTTTGAAATTCGCAGAACTCTTGATTGCAGCTGGGAGCGACCCCCGTGCGTTCAACGTGGCCCACAAAACGCCCATGCATGCGGCGGCGGCAGAAGGATATATCTCCGTTATCAAATATCTGCTGTCACTCAGTGTACCACTACCTCTGGATATTCTGCTCACGGCTTCAGCTAAATCCATTACCAGCATGGTCCGCTTTCTCATCGAAAAAGGGGGAGATACAGCTGCCACCACAGCCGAGGGTGATACAGCACTGCATCTGGCCTTAGGAGGCAGATTTAGTGGTCTTTTCAAGTTAGGGACCGCCAAGATTTTGATTGAAGCTGGATGTGACATAAATGCCTGCAATTCAGCTGGACACACACCTCTTCATGTAGCGGCGTCATGTGGACACCTCGATATAATCAAGTATCTCTTGTCCCAAGGTGCATCACTTTCTCCCGATGTTTTCCTCGCTGCGGCGACAGCTGGAGACATCGATATCATGGAGTACATCTTGTCACAAGGCACATCGGTTCCTCCTGGTGCCTTTGTCGCCGCTGCCTCGTGTCCAAGATCTTCAAACAGAGTGCAAGCAGTTCTATTTCTTTCCACCTTGGATGGTGCAGATGTACGCGTAGTGGCGCCCAATGGAGACACTGCCTTGCATCGCGCTGTCAAACATGGGAATTCGGAGGGTGATTGCTTGGAGACTGCCAAACTCCTTGTTCACTTGGGATGCCACCTGTCACTCTGCAATTCAGCTGGAGAGACACCTCTTCACATTGCTGCAAGACGATACCACATTTCCGTGTTAAAATATTTGCTCTCACAAGGTGTACCACTTCCATCTGATGTGCTGCTCTCTGCTGCGTCCCGGCCCTATGTCGGAGGTGAAGGCCGCTGGGGTGCTGCGATGATACGTCTCCTTATCCGCGAAGGCGCCAATCCAGGCGCTGTCAATGACGAAGGGGATACACCACTCCATGTCTTTTTGCGACACGACTTCTATGAGGACGCGATGGAGGAATGGAAGGTCATCCAGATGCTGCTCGAGGCTGGCGCCAATCCTTATACACGCAATCTGGACGGACAGACACCCGTTGACCTCGTTGAGAAGCCGGGACCCTTCTTTGCAATGAACTTCATGCGATTGGTCGAGCAGGCAGAGACGCCAATCACACCACTACGCAATTAAATATGTGCGTATCCATTGGCAGTTCCGATGAATCAACTACTGACATGTTGACATTGCTTCAGCTTCAAGTTTGATTACCTCACGTGTAGGATTAGACGTACTAAGAATTATTCTCCCAGTATGCCTGCCCTCGGTACATACTAGAATGCAAATTTGTCTCGATACCATCCTGCTCGTCACAGTCCCTCTATAACTCTCTCAGGATATAGTCATATGACACAAGTATTGAACTCGCCTAAATAAGGTCTTGGATTGTAGAAAGCGCGAACGTGATGCCGCTGCCCCAAACGACAAACATGGCAGCTGAAAAGCTCGCAAACACCGAGTGACCCGGTCCACCTGTTGGTTCCCAGAATGAATCGCTTGGGTTCAACAGAAAAACGTGAAAATGCCACACCATATGGCCCATCCAGCATCACAATAACAGGTCAACTTTCGCTCCCATCTTCGCTCCCAACGCAACCGCCTTGTCCATCCTCCTGCATTCTTACACAACAACACGAGACCTTCTGGTGTCTTTGCAACACTCGCTATTGTGAATGGATGCACCTCCGCCCAGCCCACCAACCCATCCCAGAGGAAAGAACACGTATCCGGATGTGTTGGCCCGCCCGCCAGCCGACGTTCAATGAAGGAATATCAATCCGCGTGGCAGAAAGATCGGGAATAGGTGGAATACGGGCACTGAAAATGCGTGTTGTTAGGAGGCGTATGATGTGATCGAGACCGTATACGGCGGCAGCAGCGAAGATGTAATGCAGCGTAACTCTTTCGTGTGCATACACCTACCCGAGAACCACAAGTCATTTCTCAATTGGGACGCCTTGCGAAAACTAACAAAACTTACCATAGGAAGGAATACAACAAAGCCAATGACGTGTGAGGTAAAGAAGATATTGTAGGCTCTACGCCTCCAAAAGGAAGAAACATAGAATACTCAAAGCAACGAGGGCAACAAACACCACCCTGTTAGCGGGGATTTGCATATTCGCTACGAACTGGTACTCGGATGTCCAGGTATGAACTATTGAACTTCATCAGTACTTTACTTTCCATACGACGACATAAATGGGATTTACTGTATCCGAGAGCATGCAGATTCGAAAGAAAGAAGAGCATCAGTCCTGCATAGCGATGTACTGTATAATTGATTATTGAGCTGTTCAAATTCCGGAAAAAACGATCAGCAATAAGGCACTCACCGCCGAAAGACAAACACCTTGCGAACAGCTTGTGACTCACTTCCTCATGCTTCCCAGCATCCATCCCTACAATATTATTCTTCGTCCCAAGTACATAATACACTTCAGGAACTGCGACATCGCGACTATTCCCATCCTTAACGGATCTTGGAACGGTTTGCCTGTCCAGACCATGAGCGGAAATGAGGGGGAAGGTTCGACACAGAGCCCGAAGTCCGCGTAGAGGCGTGCTGCCAGTGCTGGAGAAGATGAGTGTGGGAAAAGGGACCACGTAGTACGTACGGTTGACTCAACGTGAAGTCTTAGTCGGCCTCATGCTACCGCCCAAAAATGATATGCCATCATGCCCGTCGACTTCCGCCTCGCCCTGCTCGGCGTGTGCGACGTCTTCAAAGGCGGGAATCACCCACCAGATAGCGTCTACTACGACGGCCTCTTCATCACCAAAACTCGTACGTCCTCACGTCCCCTTTTCCGACCCGATCTCACCCCTGACGCAGGCTCAAGCGCCAACAAGGACGTCGAGTGGATCAACAACCTCGTCGCCTACGTCCGGCGCATAGTCACAGACAAACCGTCCATGAAAGTGTTTGGTAAGTGAACGCACACGCTACCTCGTTCCCAAACGTCTCCCACTCATATCAACACATATATACACTCGTGCCTATGGTCTGGCAGACGTCTGCTTCGGCCACCAGGTCATCGCTAGAGCACTCGGCGGGTCCTGCGTGTCGAACAATGGCCGATCTGAGGTCGCCCTGACGACCGCCCAGCTCACCCCGCTCGGCAAAGCCATCTCTGGCACAGATCAGCTCGCGCGGTGCATTGCTTAAACACGTATGCCTACACCTCGGTCATCCGACCCGCAGGACATCTAGCAGATGTACAGGGACCACGTCCCCAGGTTACTACCCAACGTAGACATTTTCGGCTCGACCGACGTCACATATATTCGACCCCGCGTCGGTACCTACCCTACTAAAGAACCTCGCCTCGGACGCGCCCAACGTCCCGCTGACATCCATTCATGTGCTCACGTTCCAGGGTCACCCCGAGTTCACGCCCTCGATCATGTCGATGACCATAGACGCACGCGCCGGCGTACTCGGCGAGGCGCTTGCCAACGACTGCCGTTCGCGTGCGGCGGGTATACCTGGGAGATATCATCTTAATGGGCTGGCTTGCGATGGTGTTGGCAGGATTGGAAAGGCGATATGGGGCGTGCTGGGGGTCGTCTGATGAGGATCTGGCATTGACATTATGGTATCTGATTCCACTGCGACCGCTTGTCACTAAGTACTTAGATATACCCCTTGCTAGATTATAGGCTACATTACACAAAATTGTTGTCGAATGGGAGTGTAGAGAATGCGGAGAAGGACTGATGCAAGGAAAAGACAACGCTGACCAGAGACGTGAATAACAGCTGAGGTACTGGCACTACCTGCGATGAAAGAAGAATATTATATACTAGTGCTGGGCCTGATCATCAAGCCGTTGTCGTTGTCGTTAACGCGAACGACGACAACCCCGTCAGGTTTCACCGTCGTCTCCAGGATGGCACGTGCAAGGGGATTTAGTAACTCCGTCTGGATGACTCTCGCAAGGAGACGGGCACCGTATTCTGGTGAAATGCCGCGAGAGATGAGCCATCTTTTTGCTCTGCTGTCCAGATCGAGGGTCATCCCTTTGAGACCATCACGTTGCTTTAGGTCCCCCAGATGTTTAATCAAAATTCTCTCCATCATCTGCTGCGACATAGGGTGCTGAAACATTTATAAGTATCTGTCAGACTACAGTATGGATGCGTAACACTTACGAACATGACCACCTCGTCAATTCGGTTGAGGAACTCAAGAGGAAATTGTTTTTCTTTGAATGCTTGCAATACAGCGTCCTTGGAGGGACTGCCTCCTCCCCTACTCAGATTTGCGCCAACGTTCGAAGTCATGATGATCACCGCATTGCTACATTTCCCGTCGGTATTGAGCCAAACAGTGACGAAGATTTGACTTGAACCTACCGAAAATCTACTACCCTGCCTTGCCCATCAGTGAGGCGTCCTTCATCCATAACTTGCAAAAACAGTGTCCAGAAGGCGGAGCACGTCTTCTCGATCCTTTGGGTGTTGGCATTGTGGCTGTCAGTCGGGCATAATCCGGATCGTTCAACAAAACTTACTCGTCCAGCAATACAATGCAGTATGGCGACCGTCGAACGTATTCTGTGAGTTGTCCACCCTCACTAAATCCAACATATCCTGGAGGTGCGCCAATCTGGAGACGTTTAAACGAATTTGAGACAGAAGTGGCCCGAGCATAAACTCACCAATCGAGAAACGGAATGGCTTTCCGAGTATTCACTTCCATCGATTCGGATCATTGCGGAGGATTGCCCGAATAATTCCTCGGCGAGCTGTGGACTATGAAGGATTATACTCAGAAAGAGCTGGTCAACTCACAGCCTTCGCCAGGAGCGTCTTCCCGGTACCAGAAGCCCCGGTAAATAGAAGACAGGCGGTAGGTCGGTTGGCGTTTCCCAGGCCAGTACGGGATATCTGGATGGCGCTCGTCACGGCCGCGATCGCTTCTGGTTGTCCAATGACCTTGTCAATAGTGTGTGAGCCGAGGAATTTTGAGGTACGTGTAGAAGAATAGCGAACCTTCTCTCCCAAGGACTTCTGGAGATTCAAGAGGTGTTCCTTATCATTAGCTAACAACTGCCGAACTGGAATTTTGGTCATCTTTTCAACAACGAGAGCAATGCTGTCAGGGGTGATCAAGTCTGGAGAGATTGCTGGCAAAGCGATCTTTTTCATCGCCAAGAGGGGATGTGTTACGAGATTTGAAACCCTTGAGATCATGTCAGTGTGATCCGACTCCTTCCTCATATCTGGGCCCTTCTGTTCCGTATCTTGAAGTTGTTTTCGCCTATTCTTAAGCTCATCCTCCAGCCGGCCGATCTCCTTCGTGTTTATCCTAGCCTTACTGGCGCAAAAGAAGTTGAAGTGAGCACTAGCCGTTGCATGTGCAAAGAAGGGCACAAACCTCCTTTCCGTGGCAATCGCGTCGATCTTCTCTTTGATTTCCAGTCGGAGAAGACCTATCCGTCTCCACCAACCCGCAACCGCCTCCTGCTGCCCCATTAGAGACAACAACTTGGCTTCTAATTCAGCCTGTGTTTTTGTAGCTTGAAGGATCGAGTTTTGGTCTTGGCCGTCGCGCTGTTAAAGAATGATAGTAATTTTCAAGGTCCCTGATCAATAGCATAAAAATTACCTGGAGGGCTGAAATGTACGCTTTCTGTTGCTTCACTGCCTGTTCTAGTTCCTCGATCCTTTCCGGTTTCAAATCTTGTTGAATTCTTGCGGAAGCACATGCCTCGTCCATAAGATCAAAAGCCGAGTCCGGTAATCTGCAGCGCAGTAAGCAGGGCCTCGGAACAAATAACAGTATAGGACATACCGTCGCGCAGTCAGATATCTGTGAGCAAGATCCACTGCAGAAACGATTGCCTGGTCCATAATCCACACGTTGTGATGATTTTCGTATCGCTCCCGGGAACCACGGAGGATAGTTTTGGCTTGGTCTACAGTTGGCTCACTAACGATGACCTATCGAGTCATTGTTGAACCAGACAGTACTTGGCATGCACAAAAATGTCAACTAACCTGGGCAAATCGCCGAGTAAGTGCGCCATCTTTCTCAATATGCTCCCGATATTCTGCTAGCGTAGTCGCCCCTATACAGCGGAATTGGCCACGAGCGAGTTCAGGCTTCAATAGGTTCGCGGCATCCCTGTACGTCAAAGTAAGTCATAGACACAAGTAAATCCTACTCCAAGAGCCGTACATTCCAGATTGATTACCCTGTCCCTTTCCCACGGATATAAGGTGGAGTTCGTCAATGAAGAGAATAGCCGGAGATTGTGTCTCCTGGCTTCGTTTAACATCTTCCAATCAGAGTTAACACAGATATGCACGCAGGAATCGAAGATAATCGATATATTACCATCTATGACACCTTTGACACGCTAGAAAAACATCAGCCTGAAGAAGCATCAAAATTCCTTGTGACGTTGACTTTTCTTACCTCTTCGTATTCACCTTTTCCTGCGCCTGCAAAGAGTGCGCCCAAGTCTAGGCTATAGAGTACACCTTTCAAGTTCTGAGGAACTTGACCAACAGCCATCCTCTGAGCAAGACCTTCAGCCACGGCCGTTTTTCCAACCCCGGGCTCGCCTGACAGTTCTCTCAGTATTTCGAAATATCAGACAATCGATCCCCGACCTAATAGGACAACCGAATTCTTCGTTCTGTATGATTGAGTCAGTACGGAATACAGGCTTTGCTCGGTGACACTAACCGGCGACAAAGGATTTGAATGGTACGGCGAATTTCATCGTCCTGCAATGTTTCAAGTGATCCCAGTAAACATGAGCCACTGGGTGCAAAGATGGTGCATGCTGCGACTCACCCTGCCGATGGTCTCATCATATCCACCAGGCTTCCGAGCCAACTCCAGCATGTTAACCGCAAATCTATGTCATGGCGTTCAACACAGGAATTAGTATGAGTATGTAATCTCTGAGAAACTAAGACTTGCGTAGAAAGATACTTGTAGCCATCGTCGTGTACGCTGACGATTGGGTTTTGTCCTTTTGACTCATTTAACGACTGAACCACATGTTCTGCTGAGATTCCGTTACGCTGAAGGATCTCGGAGATTTCTGGAGCAGTGACGACTGCAATGCTCAAGTGGTATGGACTGACAAGCCCATCTTGCTGTTCCATTGCATCAGTGGATTGGCTGTGCTAAATGCCGTGATGTAGCCCTCACCATGTCTTGCCTCAATTTTTCTGCATCGAGTAAGACTTTGACCAGATCCTTGCTATCTTTCAGTTTGAGTGTGGTGCCATTTTTGCCGGCTTCTTGGGAAATGTTGTTTTTTAGCAGATTCCCAAAAAATCCTCTCTTTAGGCAGTTAGCTGACCAAATGGCGAAGATTGTGAGTAAAATAACTGACCTTCAAGTTATGCTGCTTCTGAAGCTCCGAGTGGGGGATGCCGTTTCCTATTGCCGGTCGTTGTCGTTCCGAGTCAGTCCGCTCGACGATTTTATTTTTGATCTCTCTCGCAACAACAAGCTGGTTTCATTGAGATAGCTTCAAGTTAGAATTCCTTATGAACACTAACGTTTGCGTGAATCTTACAGGGTCGATGTGTTCTTCATTGAGGATGGCCCACAAACGAGAAGGCTCCGGCGGCGAAAAGTCATGGTCCAAATCCAATGCATCGACATCAAAGGACCTGCCGCAAAGGAGAACAAGCATCATGTGCTCAGGCGTGACTACAACCACAGACTTGATCAGAAATGACTATCAAACGCAGAAATGCGACCAACCTTCATGGGAATGGAGTTTATTGGCAAGCTGGTGAGACTGACTCACCGCAGCGAGGACCAGATTGGTGTACGTGCGATTACTATCATTGGAGTTTGACATGATCTGAAAGGAATAAGGCAAGCTGTGTCTAATGAGCCTGAGTGCGTCGTGCCCTTAAATATGTACGAGTTGGATCACAGACGTGGTCACGGTCGCCCAAGTTAGCCTCACGTCCTAGCAGTGCCAAGAATGATGGAGTGAGTGCCTCCGGGCTTCCGTCAAACAAGCATAGCAAGTGTGCAAGCGCTCACCACGTATGTAAAACTTGGTTCTCGCAGCACGTAATCAAGAAGCTGTTAGATGAGCCTGAGATGGCCAGTGAACGAGGCAGGATTCCAGGCATCGAATAGGCCGCAATTCGTGCTTCTTCCTATTTCCATGGAATGGAGGCTGGGCTACAGCCTACGATGGATTGTGATTTGTGAAGAATGAAATTCTAAGTTAGCCGCGAGAGAAACCAACTGACTCAGAGAACAATCCATAATGAGCATTTTTGGACTGCCTTCAGGAGCTACATGAAAGTTAGCCTCATGTCCTAGACTCCTAGCAGTGCCGGGAGTGATGGAGTGCGTGCCTCCGGGCTTCCATCAGATACTTATACGCATGACAAGTGTGCAAGCGCTCACCACCCATGTAAAACTTAAATCTTGCAGCACATAACAGTGCTGCTGGAAGATGAGCCGGAGATAGCCAGTGAACGAGGCAGGATTCCAGGCATTGAATGGGCCACAATTCGTGCTTCTCCCTATTTCTATGGAATGGAGGCTGGGCTACCATGGATTCAAGTGGAGAATGAAATTCTAAGTTAGCCGCGAGAGACCAACTGACTCGGAGAACAATCCATAATGAGCATTTTTGGACTGCTTTCACTGGCAGGAGCTACATGAAAGTTAGCCTCATGTCCTAGTAGTGCCGGGAATGATGGAGTGCGTGTGGCGTGCCTCCGGACTTCCATCAAATACTTATACGCATGGTAAGTGTGCAAGCGCTCACCACCCATGTAAAACTTGAATCATGCAGCACGTAACAGTGCTTGTTGGCAGATGAGCCGGAAATAGCCAGTCAACGACTCGGAGGCAGGATTCCAGTCCGCAATTCGTGCTTTTCCTACCATTTCCATGGAATGGAGGCTGGGCTACCATGGATTATGGAGAATCAGTTAGCCGCGGGATAGACCAAGTCTGACCAACTTGAACTGACTCGGAGAACAACCCATGATGAGCGTTTTTGAAATGCCTTCAGGAGCTACATGAGGACCGAGGACCGCCTTCGACGCGTATTCCTCAAGCAGAGTTGCCTGGACAATTCACTGGCACACCCTCAGTCCACTACCATCATTCATCATTTCCGCGAAATTTGAAGCCAAATCATGGCTAGTATGCTGCTGAACCTTGACCCGAACTCCAGGAGTTATTATACGCCGATCTCCGTGCTAGCCTTATGCAATGAGGTCCTAGCGTCCCGAGAAAAGTACGAGAATTATAGCATCATCAACATTCACCACTTCAAAGAAAGAACCATTGTCGGTAAGTAGGACGAGCATCATTTTCTAGGATGGAGCAGAAAACAAATAGAAATGAACAAACAGGGCACGAATTCCTCATTCTTGATATGTTCCACTCAGATGGTACCCACGGCATCTTTCGATTGCGAGCAGAACGAAGGCCGTCGAGACAAAAAGATCCACCGCAACAAAGGTGGTCAAGACAAACGTACACGGCAGAACGAAGGTCGTCAAGACACAACACAGATGATAGTCAAATGGTCGATGATATGCACTACTGTCAATTGTTGGGTGCCCTGTCAATGTTTTCAGCCAGCAATGACACATTCACTCGGGTCCCAGAAAGTTTCGCAGAACATGACTTCGACCACCTCCGCACTCTGGGCGCTATCCGATTTCCGAGGCTCTCGTTCCCTTTCGCATGCGACATTTTCATGCGCATCGAACAACACTCGTGGTATTACGCTCTCTTCCGGCGCCAGTGTTACTGGTTTTGTTTCACATTTATACAGCGGGTAGAGGATGCGATACCAGAGTTGCCCAGCAGAGATGGGAAAGACATTCGGCGTGCAGGTGCTTGTGTGATTCATAGAGCACTGGCAATACAAGGACGGATCATGTCAAGAAAAAAGGCTAAAGCGGACATTGATGAAAATGAATCTAGGGAACGCGAAAAGAAGGGCAAGGGGCAAGACGAAGTCCTAAAAGCGACGATGGAGAATGTAGAAAGGGAGCTTCAGGAGAGGGAGCAAAGGAGGTATGAGGAATCACGCCAGCGCATCCTATCATTCCTACGAACGGCTGAGGAAGCAGACGTACTTTGAAATCAACTTACTTGTGTCTGTTTACTATGGTACCAGTCAGGATCAGTAAGTTATGTGTTTGCTTATGCTACGATATACTACATCATGGTTCTCGTTCATCCTAGGAGGTACTTAACATATTAGGGCATCGTACATATACATATCCAAGTTCCTCAGAATAGATACTGCCTCTCCGGAAGAGGACAGAGGACAGGGAGACGTGTATGCTGCAAGGATGGCGACCAACTATGACTTTGAGGGTCCTCTTCATGATCCACGCTCGTCGAACCTGCGAGCGAGACTTCGTAACTTTGTATTGAATCGAGACTGTAGTATGAAGTAGCGGGGGATGATGGCACAGGAGACTCTGCCCTCTGCTCCACGACGGGTTCAAAATCTCGTTCTCTTTCAGATAGTCTGGGAGAAATTTTCCATACACCGCCGGTTCTCTCAACGCTCAGGACGACTGCCCGGTTTTCGGGCACATCGTTCTCGATGAGGAGTTTGGCTAGCGGTGTAAGAATCTCGGTTCGAATAATCCGCTCGATCCTCCGCGCGGAACCCACACGGCTGCATGCGACCTGGGTTTGGATGTAGCCACGCGTTGCATCGTTAACACGGAATTGAAGGTCGATGAGTGCCAGCTGCTTTCTGAGCTCTTCCAGGCGGGTGTCAATCATTTTGATTAAAGTGGCAGAAGTCATGCGCCGCTACAAAACGTGAGACAGTTCCACTACTGGCGAGAATGGAGAACGCACGAAAACCATAACTTTATCAATGCGTGACAAGAATTCGTCAGGAAACACCTTTTCAACCTCCCTTTTGAAGTGTATGGCTTCTTGCTCCTCTGTGTTAGAGGCCCTAAGGTTCATCTGGCCGACACTCGTTGATATGATGACAATGCAATTACTAGCGTACTCCAATTCAAAAGAGAGGAGAAGAATCAGATATAATACTCACCTGAAGTCCACAACATTCCCATCGCCGTCTCTGAGGGTTCCTTCATCCAGAATGATTTGCATGGCCATCCTAAACTCTACACACCCCTTTTCGATGCTGTCGAATTACAAAGATGGTCAGCACTGTTCAACTTATTTGGAAAATCTTACTGTTTGATGTGCACGATTGAAAAAGGCTTTCTTTTAACACATTCGGTGAGCTGACCACCGTTGTCATAGCCTGTGCACGAGGGCGTTCCAATCTGACAAGTATTGTTCAAGCCGACCCAAGCTACAGATTTGGTCCCGATGCTTACCAGGCGCGTCATGCTGTGCGATTCAGCGTAGTCGTTCGCATCGATGCACAATAGTGTCCCAGCTTGTCGGAGAGCAATATTTCCAAGCTGGCATATGAGTGACGGTTTTTGTCAAGTTTTCAGTTCGCAAGTAACGGAAGAGGAAGATCGCGCACCTCCTTCACTAATAGTGTTTTCCCGGATCCTGATGGACCGGCAAACAAAAAGGAAGCAATGGGCTTGCGCGGATTTTTGAGTCCTACCCATAAGCACTGTATTGCGCTCGCGACAACCTGAACGGCCTCCTCCTGGCCAATGACCTTGTACAAACATTGTGACATAGTGACCCATAAAGAAACGAATATCTTACATACCACGTTGTTCAACCTTTCTGTGAGATTTAGGATTTCTGACGGATCGGTGGGCGTCACAGTCGCGGCGATCGGCGCACCATTAGAGGTCGTATTGTTATCCTTCATGACAGGGGGAATGAATGTATAATACGAGGCGACCTTCGAAACCGTTTGCGGAGAAATTGCTTCGAGCTCGCGCTCGGTTTCAACCTCTTCCATATTTAGCGCGCCAGATTTAGCCTTCTCTAATTCGACTTGCAAGTCTTCTTTCTCAAGCAGAAGTTTCTGGAATGTGTCAAAAGCAATATCTCTGTCTTTGACTCTCATAGAATCCCTTTTATCGGTGTATAGTAAGTGGGATCGCCAGAGAATGAATTCAAAGCAATGCTTACCCTGTGATGAGTAGATCTCTCTGCTCCTTTACTTTCTTGCGAGTCTCCTTCAGCTTCCGTTCCAAATTTCGGGTGATTTTCCCTGACGAACGCCAGTTCTCGATTCTGTCATCCAGTACCTGCAATTTTTTCTCAGCCTCCCTCAGTCTCTTGTCGCTCCCCTCGTAAATGTCTCGCTATATATATATACGGTCAAGAGTCAATGAAGGATTCATGTAAGCTGGACCTTGCCATACCCTGAGTGAACGGACATCCATCTCCAATACGACCCGTTTCCTCTGAAGCTTCCATACTACCTCGGAATCGGCATTGCGCGCTAGTGCAGCAGAAGCGCATGTCTCGTCAATCAGATCTATCGCAGCATCTGGGAGCCTGGAGTCCATATTAAACAAGCACGGGAAATCGTTGTCGGTTGGCCGAGTCAACACTGACCTTTTATGTGCAAAGTATCGGATGGCAATGTTGGTTGCCGATACAAGGGCCTTATCCTGTATTTGAACCCTATGATAACGTTGAAGAGCAGGTTTCATCCCTCGTAAAATTTCCAAGGTTTGTTCTGGAGTGGACTCGCAGACCTGGATCTTTCACGACGAGCGTTATGTGCATGACTTGGATACGAATCTAGACCACGTACTGGAGAAAACTGACGAGCTAGCGCACCATCCTTTTCTATGTGTATTCGGAAATCTTCAAAGGTCGAGCACCCGACGACGCGTACTTTGCCTTTCATCAAAAAAGGCTTCATGATAGTGGCAGCATCCCTTCAAACTGTTGAATATATGTATATAGAGCATTTCAAGATTGTGCTCACAATCCAGTTCCGTCGCCACGATAACCTCCTATGGCAATCTGGCTGAGATTGTCCATGAATAGGATAGCCCTTATGCCCCTTTCCTCATGTTCCACGACCTCTAGAACAGTATCAATGTAAAATCATGTACGGCCAATCGAAATGATCCTCACCATCCAGAATCATCTTGACAATCTATTTGTCGTTAGCACGACAATGCAGCCAAAATAAAACAAAAAAAGTCCGACCTGTTCATATGCCGACTTGCACGCAGTGCTTGCAAGGATTGAAGCCAAATTCAAATTGAACACCCGGGCAACAACGGCTTCCGGCACACCGACACTGCAATTTCCACCTGCCCAAGAGGAAGATCAACAACCTGATCACTGTGTCTCAAACGTGAACACACCATCGACTTTTAGGTTGCCCTCGACAAGTCTTCGTGCGAGTTCTTCAGCAATGGCAGTCTTCCCGACGCCTGGATCCCCTGGGATCGAATTATAGTGATACTCACGGCTGAGTCAGAGGGCTTCTGACAGGCTTCTGACATTGTAAATATTTGCTCTGACTGGTTCTGAAAGTGCATCTGGAACGGTGGGTGTCGTCCGGCAATTCGGGCGGAGCCTGAACCTTATCATGCCCGTGTATCGAACACGTCGTTCAACCAGGATTGCCCGCAAGGCATCGTCAATGGAGCCTGCCAGTACGTACCAACAGCTCCCAAATCCGCCGCCT
>JBBPPC010000287.1:0-24221 GCA_038091775.1 Leccinum olivaceopallidum | reverse complement strand
TGAGTCTATCCACACAGTATTAGTAGCCTCACAGGCCACCCATCCGTACATCAGTTCAGTATATAACCTCCCTTGCCAGTCGCCTCCTACGATCTTTCGCTGTTACCATATATCCACCACTCTCCTTCATCTTCCAACTGACGTCCTGATTTCGCGTCTTTCCCTTTCTCTCTCCTTCCCTCTCTCTTATGCATAACCCCGCAGCCGCGTTCTTCACCGCGGAAGATAAGCAGCGCCACCCCTACCTATCATCAGTTCTCGAACCCGCCACCCAGAAGGTGATCGCGACTGCTGCGGTCCGAGTGTATTATGCACCATTCATCAACCCGCACGTGAACTGGACGTACTCGAACCTCAGAGGCATTCTCGTCTTTGGACGTGATCGGGAAGGACTCCCCCCCGGCATTCCACCTCCAGACCGTGACACAGGCGCACACGGGCTTCGGTTGAAGGAAAAGTACTGGTTCCGCCTCGTCGACATCAAGACGGACAGGGTCGTCTGGATGTTCTCCGTCCCGGAGGTGTTCGAGTACAACAAGGACAAGCCGTTTTTCCACTTCTTTTCCGGAACGGTATGTTCTTTCCTGCGATTATCACGATGCGAGTGGAACTGACGTGGACCGAACGCGCTCCGCGCCGCGTGTACCTTTGTGGTCGTTATTGTTGTCTTTTTCCGCTAGACCCGGATGTTTGGTTTCTGTTTTGACGACGATGGCGAGGCGGCCATCTTTTTCAAAAAGGTCGTTGAGCGAACGCGACGTCATTGTGGGTACCCCCTTACTCTTTCCCCTCCATCCCTCTCCCTTTCCATCCCACAACGTGTCTCCAATTATGACGGAAACAACTGATACGATCCCCCTGTCCAGTCGTCTTCCGTCCGTTCCGGTCCAACCCCGCGAAAAAGGAAAAGACCAAGACGCCGCCGACGCCGCCGCCATCCTCCTTTTCGCCGTCTCACACACTCTCTCAATCGCAGTCCCAGCCTCCGCCCAAGCAACCACCGTCGCAGTCCAAAAAGTCGTCGCTCAAGACGAACGTGATCTCAAGTCCTGCTCCCCACTCGTTCGTGCACGTCTCGCACGTCGGCGTGAACACCCGGGGCATCATCGAGTCGTCCAAGAACATCGAGCCCGCGTGGGGCGCCCTGATTGCCGATCTGCAGGGCTATGGAATCTCGCCCGAGGTGTTGGGCGATAACATGGGGTTCATAAAGGAGATGGTGTCTGCCGCCGGCGTGCCTAACGGGCCTAACGTGGAGGTGGAGACGCCTGTTATACCACAATGTGCGTTTCTTGGCCACTCTCTTATGTGATGGTCAAGTTGGATCTTGACGTCTGTCTTACATACAGCGCCGCCTATACCGCCACCTACCCTCATCACTCCTCCCCCGGTGAAGAAGCTCAGAATCCGTCGCAGAGTTTTGATTCTCTAAAATCAGGCAGTCGTCCTCACCCACCTTTTCACGCAACCTTTTCCCGCAGACCCAAAGTTTCGAAGCATTTTGAAATCTAACGATGTCGATGTTCTTGTTTTTGGTTTTCAAAGATATACCCTGGCCGCCAACTCTCATAACTTGTGATGGTACGATAAATGGATAGCATTACTCCCTTGTAAAACTCGGAAACGAAAGAAGTTTCTCTCCTGGACGTTGTTATGTATATCTCTTATAAAAAAAACTTCACCAAGCCGAAAAGGACATTTTACATTAGCTTTCTCTCTATATCTGAGCTGTGGTGTATTACTATATCTCTATGTGTGCAAAGAGCTCTACACTTCCTAAATTATGTGCATGAATGGTGTGTGGCGGAAGTCCAATTGCAATCAGAGGAGAGCACTGCAAGTGAGTCAGTTGCACGGGTCTCGCTTCAGCCATCTCCGGTCGCCGGCGTTCGGGCACGTACACATACGTGACTTCGCGTGCATGAGTCATGGTAGGATCCCGTCGACCCAGAACCATTAGAAACGAGTCAGATCACGGCCAAAGATCCCTATCGGTAGAGAACGAGATGATAATCGGTCAGTCACGATGCGCGCCGTCCCCGGCAGAAATGCAGACACGCACAATTTAAGAACCTGTGGGTTTGAAATAAGAAAAAGACAAGAACGGAACGAGGAATGAGATCCGAGGCAGATACCCAGGAGTCAACAAACTCACCAGTACGTCGGTACTAGAATTCTGGGGAAAGAGATCAAAAGGGTTTAATGAACAGTCACGTTTGATAGTATCCGAGCTGTTTACGCACTTGTTCCGAACGCTGAGCGTCATGGTAAAGTAAGCCGACCGCCATAGGAGCCACGCTAGCCGACCTGACTCCTTTGTTTTGATACCTCGTGCTGAATAGATTCGGGGGTTCCGCCTCGCGACGTCAGTAAGCAGTACGACGAGCCTAGTCGATGTGGCCCGTCACACAGCCGCTGGGCAATCGAATGAGCTACTAGTACCGCAGACTTGCCCGATCCAGCCACGCCAGTGAGCAGATGCATAGTACCGGAAGGCGTAAGTACATTGTGGCGTGGGTAGAGGTATACTAGTGTAGGAAAGTTATTATGGTAGAGCATCTACTAAGACTTCAGTCATCGTGCTTGCTGAGTTACATTGAAACCGGAACGGCTCACGCGTACACGAGGGCTGCAATAGAGTTGGAGCTGGTCCGAATGGTTTGCGTCAGAAGTCGTTTGCCCAAACATATCTTAGTACAGTATCTCATGTACTATCTTACTTGGCGAAGTTGATATCGTTGAGGGACCGCACCCGTGTATTGAGTCCAGACGGTACGGCGTATGGGTCCAGCCCGGTGCCCAGAAGGGCTGTGGTGTGGCGGTGATTTAACGACCGGTTACTGAGTACTGCAGGTCCAAATAAGCCGACAGGGCGGTCATGATCGTGGGAGAAAGAAGGCCGGGCCAGTAAATCTTGCGTCTTACTGAGACCTCGGCGTGCTCGGAGTCACGTGAGTAATATTAATGCGTCAGCATATCACCTCTCTTCATCTGCACTTAGGGGTTCGTGTTTGTCTCTCTTTGCGCGTGGGAGGCAATCCTACTTACTACGTTAAGTGCTACTACCCCGACGACAATTTGGAGTGCTGGTTTTTTGACAGGCTCTGACAGTCCGCTAGCCCAATGCTTCTAAATTCAAACCAAGAATGCATATGTGGTCGCTCGTTTGACAACGCTGGGGCCTTTACAAGACACAAGAAAAACTGTCAAAAAGGAAGGAAGCATCTGGCGAGTGCCCTTCAGCGGGCGAAAGAAACACACGTCCGCAAGAAGCGCCGCATCGACTCGCAAGGGACCTTCTCGGGGGAATCACTCCATGAGTCTTTGGATTCACGTGGGGCTGTTGACGGTACGCATGTAGTTTCAAATTTTACCGGTTACATTGTAGATTTGCTCATTATGTTGCCACGACTAGTGGTGGCTGGCGCAAGTGAACCTTCTGGCTCACAGCCCAATCAGGCTTCGATAGCTGCGAGTGACAGCGTAGCCCACAACTCAGAGCACAACGAGGCAGAAGTACGTATACCTCTTCGATTCTCGAATAATGCAGCTATCTAACAAGTTGATTTAGGTTGGAGATAATGATACGCTGCCACTCTCTCTTCGTCGGGGTCAGAGAACTAATCGTCGACTCCCGAAACGCTTCCGGGACATGCTCCCGGAGTCTCCTTTGCCTTTGCCTCCGAAACACTCCCAACCTGGAATTGCTGCAAGCTCGTGCTCTCGTCTAAGTCCCCTTGTCGTTACATCAATTCCATCAGACTCGGAGACTCACAGCACGCCACGGATACAACTTCCCCAGAATCAAGGTCGCAAGATACTGGTCACTCAAATAAACTCGTTCGGCTTATACCGCGTATACGATCAAGACTCCGCTCCCATCAATGATCCCGAGGACCAGAGCAGGAGTGTTCCACCACCCGAACTAGGGATCACGGATGGGATGCCTCAGCTGTGCAATTCTGACGATTTTTTCCATCCATATCCTAACGAAACCTCATGGCTTATCGGAGACTGGTACTGGAACCATGGTATCCAGAAATCGAAAAGAGGCTTTGAAACACTCATCAAGATCATCGGAAGTGTGGACTTCCGTCCCGAGGATGTGCGCCATACGAATTGGACGGCGATTGACCGCAATCTTGGCTGTGCAGATGTTCGCACCACTGGGGCATCCTCGGGTTGCCGGGGTGACTCCGACTCCCAAGATTGGTTGCCCGAGGACGACAGTTGGATACAAAGGAATGTAACGATCTCTGTCCCCTTTCCTCGACGCTCCCTACATCCCGGTCCACGCGACTACACTATCACAAATTTTTACCGACGATCCCTCCTCTCCATAATCCGTGAGAAGCTATCGGACCCCTTGCGCTGCCAGTCCTTCCGTTTCGAGCCGTATCTTTTGCGGTGGAAACGTTCATCCGTAGCTGATGATATTAGTGTTTACGGTGACCTTTTTTGTTCCGAAGCCTTCGTTACAGCACATCGCGAATTGCAGGACACACCTCTTGAATTTACCGGTTGCACCTTGCCTCGCCGCATTGTTGCAATGATGCTTTGGTCGGACGCCACTCATCTAACCTCGTTTGGCGACGCCAAATTATGGCCACTATATCTTTATTTTGGGAATGAGTCGAAGTATCAACGATGTACTCCAACGGCAAATCTGTGCTCACATGTCGCCTATTTTCAAACAGTACGTACTCTGTGATTACAACAATTAGGAACTAATTGTTGTTCGATTTAGTTACCCGATGAGTTCAAGGATTTCCTAATGGAGCACACTGGGGGCGATAAATTACCAGGTGACCACCTATTCACGCACTGCCACCGGGAACTCTTTCACGCGCAGTGGAAAGACCTATTGGACGATGAATTTGTCCAGGCATATAAGCACGGAATGGTATTTATCTGTGGTGATGGGATCGAGAGACGATTATTCCCCCGGATTTTTACTTATTCGGCCGATTATCCTGAGAAGTGCGCTATACTATTCCCAGATTTAAACTGATCATTCAAGCTCACGTGCCTCTAGGGTGCTTATCGCCAATATTCGCAACCTCGGTGGTTGTCCGTGCCCTCGTTGCCGTATCCCAAAGGAAAACCTACAGAAGGTTGCCACCCCAAATGACATGTCGCAACGTGAAGTACTATCGCGTCATGATACGGCAGACCGACGCGCGAAGATCATTTCAGCACGTCGTTTGATATACGAGGGGCAATACAATGTTGATACCCCTCAAGTTGAGGTCCTCCTCAAGCCTGAGTCCCTGGTGCCAACAATAGTAATCATTTTCCTACTGCGGAACAAAAATGATGGTACTCACTTTATCGTCTAGAATTCGTTTTCAGAAAGGCTAGGCGAAACAGGTTTTGATTTTTTCATTATGCTGGTTGTTGACTTACTACACGAATTCGAACTGGGAGTTTGGAAAGCTGTGTTTATCCATCTACTTCGCATATTAGATAGCGGAAAGGGAGCCCGTCTAGCTGAACTCGATCGCCGGTAGGAGCATAACTTTTGTTATGAACCTTATTGGCTGATACTCTGAAGTTTTCGTCAAGTACCAGCATTTGGTCGTGATACAATTCGTCGATTCCGCAAGAATATCTCTGAGATGAAAAAATTTGCTGCACGCGACTTTGAAGATGTACTTCAGGTATGTTATCCTATTTTGTAGATACCGACTTCGCTGACGGAGCGGTTGGTCAGTGTTCTATTCCGGTATTTTCGGGATTGCTACCGGATCCCCATGACTCTGAAGTATTGCACCTTTTATTCGTGCTTTGTCATTGGCATGCTCTAGCCAAACTCCGTCTACACACTGACGAAACACTACATAGATTGGAGATTCTGACGAAGGAACTTGGTAATAGTATGCGCAATTTTGCCTCAAACACCTGCCACAACTTCGAAACCAAAGAGTTACCTCGTGAAGCTGAAGCCCGGATACGACGAAAAACACAGCGCAATCAAGGCAAGCCATCCCATTCCCGTACGAAGGGAGTTGCCTCCCTTCCACAGTCACGATTACCGAAAGCATTCAATCTTCAAACTTACAAACTCCACGCGCTGGCGGATTACCCAGCACAAATTAGAATGTACGGTACCACGGATTCCTATTCGACACAAGCTGTGAGTGTTCCCGGTCTCTTGGTTTCATGTGTAAAATTCACTTTGTACATGCAGGGTGAACTTGAGCATCGCACGAGTAAAAGTCGGTTTGCGAGAACGAGCCGGAAATCATACATACCACAAATGGCTTCCATCGAGCGACGACAAGCTCGTATCCACCGCATTCGCAAGAAACGCGCTGCTCTTCACCTTGCGGACCCTGTACCCAACGAACCTGACGAACACCACGTCATAGGTCGGTCCCAAAATTTTCCCGAGGACCTCACGATGTTCGTACAAACTAATCTAGGGGACCCAGCTACTAGAGTGAGCACGTCCTTACTATACACCGAATAACTGAACTGATAAGGACTGGCCCAGAATTTCGTTTCCAAGCTCAAGGCGCATATACTTCCTCGTATCGCATCCATCCACCAAGCTTCAGAAGCCACCTTGGACGGTGCCATTCATCTAAATGAAAGCACTACCCTCGATCATTCGGTAGATGGCACTCGAGTCGTCTTACGCAACTGAACCACGTCCTATTCAACGGAAATAGGATTTATCGCCACTCTTTACTTCGCATCAATTACACTACCTACGACCTTCAACGCGAATTCGATACGATCAATCCTCGCACGGATAATCGCCATATCATGATGTTGTCCAACGTGGATGACCGTAACCATCCATTTTGCTATGCTCGGGTGCTCGGAGTGTTTCACGCTAATGTAATATACACCGGGCCAGGATCACAAGATTTCAGGTCGCGTCGGATCGACTTCTTATGGGTACGATGGCTTGAGCTATTACAGGACCGTAGTACAGCCCTTGGATGGGATCAATATTCGCTGGATACGGTGAAGTTCCTTCCAATGACCGACGAGGATGCGTTTGGGTTCGTTGACCCTGCAGACATTCTCAGAGCATGCCACATCATCCCATCGTTCTCAGATGGTCGACTTGACTCTGATGGAATGTCTCGCTTTGCAGGCGATTCAGACGATTGGAAATTTTATTTTATAAATCGGTGAGTCCAAGGTAGATTCAAGCAAACGTCTACTAACTATGTTGGCAGTTTTGCCGATCGTGACATGGCAATGCGCTATCACTTCGGACTTGGTATTGGGCACACGTACTCGCATGAACATATGGTATCCACGACTCCATTACCTCACCCAAGCGAAGGTAATATGGAAGATGAGGGGGATGACTTGTGCGGCCCGTCTGACTCTCTGCAGTCAGAGCTCAACGACTCTGAGTCTGACCGTTCGAGTGCAGATGGATCTGATTCAGAGCCAGACGAGGGGTCTGGGAAATCTGACTCGGAGTCTATTTTGGGAGACTACGTGGACATGGATGGATGGAATGATGCAGATATGGATACATTTAATGAATACGAGTTCTAGGGACGACCCCGACTTTGGTTTTGAAGGATCATCACTCCCTTGTCTACAAATGCAGAAGCCCTTTAACCTTTTTTTTCGGCATCATACTCCCCCCTCCCCCTTTTTCCCCATGTTACTACTCCGTTTATCGCTTTATCACTCAGGCTGTATCAGACTATTACTATGTTCGTCCTGAGGTATTTACCACTGTTTGTACCGTCTGCAAACTACTCCGACATTCAATGGAGTCTCCATCCTCTCTCTCAAGATCTCACCGAGCAGTATTTCCTTTCCATTATGTTAAATACAGGCTCGGACAAATTACCGGTATGGTTTCCGTCGCCCTTCCTTGCGCACTGGCCACTCAAGCGTCATCATCGTTCCCAGAAGACCTGGTAGTCATGTTGGTGTTGGTAAAGTCCTTTTGCGTGGTCTCAGGGCTTTCGTTCGCCATGGATTGGGTTCTGGACGGTTCCCGGGATCACGGTGCGATGTTTCCGATCCACCCTCCGTTGCTCCCCGTCGTGTCTAACGTACCCGGGACTGCCGATCTCGTGGTCGATCATCGGTTTGAAGGTCCAACCCGACTGCTCTGCAGAGCACTGCAGTCACCCTGTTCTCTTTGCACGGGGTCTAAGGAAAATAGAACGAGTCTACGTGCATCTGTCCCAGATCGACGCCTAGATCAACACGGGATAATAATAAAAACAGGACTGGGAACGACCAGGATGGCTTCACACTATCCGTTTTCTGTTAAATTGTAACTGTTTCTAGACATCTCCGCCGACCAACCCGTCAGCATATCTGATATCTGGCCTCCGCTTCCCAACCAAAGCCGGAACCGCCTGCATCACCAAACGCCCTGGGGCCAGGAGCAGTCGTGGTTAACGCAAAGAGTCAAGGCGAATCCTGTCTTATATGCCATCTTTCTCGCGTTTGCGCGTGCTCTTGAGTAGAGCTCGCCGAAGCAGCTCGCCAACAGACCTCTACAACGCCCAAGAATGCGACTTTTGAAGAAACGGTATATCACCATATTTTTTGGCTTATGCTTTGCTTAATAAACCTTTGCATATGAAGATTTTGCGCTCCCTCCGACCTTTCAAATCCTGGTTCACCGCTGGCACCAACTTGCACCTATGGCTTCTCACTGTCCGTTTACGAGCTATCCCCGCACCCCATAGGATAAACCACGTACAAAGGTTGACAGCCCACTTTTTCCAAGACGTCGAGGAGCGCGTTCGCGCCGTCCTTCAACCTGGCGTTGTTCACCTAATGTTCGACCTTGGACCCGTCCATCCGCATCTCCATTACTCGCGTCCTCCGAAACTAGACAACCCAAACACCCAACGGACTCCAGCAAATACGTCTCCCCATACACAAACAGCGCCTTTTACACCTACACATTCCCGTCTGCTGCCGCATACGCCGGGGCCGAAAAAAGAGCGAGAGCTCCCGAGAGACTGGGTGACGAGGCAGATGAAGATGTTCAAGGTTCAGCGGGCCGGTCTCGGCATGAGCAAGCTACCAGTGTTCAGACGCTCTGTGAACCTCGTCGGAGGTCTCGTCCAGAACGTGGAGAAGAATCGATGTTGATGTCGAGGAGACCAGGGACGACGCGAGTGGGATTTACGACTTCCGCGCGAACGAGAGTGATTGGTGAGATACTTTTCTGAGTGTACTGTGACTCGGCGTGCGTGCTCACGCAACAAAAAGGTACATATCCGGAGCTCACGGACTCGGAGACGCTCGTCGTTTACCTCGAACGTGAGACGCAGCGGCAGAACGGATTCCAGACGACGTCATGCTCGGACCACGGGTGGTAGGCAGGGAAGGCGAGGGTGCGAAGAAGCTGATGCGGGGACAGGTGAGACATTAGCTCCAATATGGTCTCGAAATCGCGCTAATTGTCTCACTATATTGGGAGGCGATACCATCGTTGTTTCCAGCGAATGCCCTCGCCCTCACCATCCCACTGACACGACCTCGGTCAGTCTGTCGTCCTCACCCTGCCAACGCAACGACGCGAGGACGACGGATGACAAGACGACATGGCGAGGCGATGACGACGGCATACTTGCCCTTGCCCATTCTTTCTCATCCCTTCTTCTTGCACGACCTCGCTCGGTCTTCCTCACTTTCCATGGGTCAGGTTGTGGGCCGTCCTCAGGTCAATACCACATTGTCGCCGTCATCAGCACCTTCTTCGCTAGGCGTTTCTGCGTCCCCTGCACTGAGTGGTCTAAGTCTGCCTCCACCACCTCCGCCCAAGCAAGCTCCCCCGCCGATCCTTCCGTTATCACGTCTCTTACCAATCAACACCAATACCGATAAACGCATCTCCGTCATCACGACATCTAGTCCCATCGCACCGGCATTAGATTTCATAAGGAAGAGCGATGAACATGCGGAGCAGCTCGCATCGAAGGAAAACGAACGGAAGGATGTCGAGAGATCGGAATTGAAGGACGTTCGCAGGAAAGGCGATTCTACGCTGAGCCTTCGTACCATCCGCGTTACCTTAGGGAACAAGACTCCTCACCCAGTTTCGCTCGCCGAGTCGCTACATTCCACTCATACAGTCGTACCCATGAACAAGCGCCTAAGTGCCCTCATTACGGATCCAGAGTTTGTCATGGTCGAGGAAGACGACGGGGCAAGAAATGACGAAAGGGGCGGAGTAGTCAGTCGTTCTTCTCCAGCCTCGTCGTTGCGACTCAGAGATAGAAGATCTCAATCTCTTAATCTCGGTCCTCCTATTTCGTCGATGATTTCTGGCCCCACCGTCTCGAACGCAACAATGAGTCTGGAGGCGGTAACGGTTACTCTTCCTAGATCGGCCTCGGAAGGATTTGAACGGGAACGCCTCGTCACTAGTCAGTTGGTCGGCGTGACATTCTCTTCACCGCCTTCGAACGCTATGGCAGTGAACGCCGTCATTCGACATGCTAGCGCCATCTCATCTCTGAATCAAGTGTCCAATACATCTACCTCGCGGATCGAACGAAACTTGCCGGACATTCCAGATACTCCACAAGAAAACCCATCATCGCCACAACCATACTACTATCCACAACAATCATTTCGTCAGACAGCCATCAGCATGACATCAGGATTTGCCCCTGCCGCTGGGCTTGCACGACGTGCCGTAGAAAGAATGGGTCCGGTTTGGGGTTCAAAAAGCTCAATCTCAGGTCCTCTCACTTCACCGCTTGGTGAGCTATGGTCGCACTGGGCTAGCATCTCGTGCAGGATCAAGCCACTCGGAGCCCCCACATCACGGATATGGATATGGTAGGAAGGGTCGGCACAATCCACAAACGCCATCTGTTAGCTCTACTGCCTCATCCTTGTCCGACCACGAGGGACCACAGCTTGGCACACGCCTTCGAGGTCCTGTCCGTATATATCCCTCAGGAGACGTACTAATAGTCGCTGGTTTGGTCTTCGGAAGGGATCTCAAAACATGTGTTGAAGAGACAGCCATGGACTCCGTTTTGAGCATCCTCCACACGCAAGATGCAGCGGACGATGGAGGCGAGGAGTCGAGGAGTCGATCATCGAGAACCAATGGAGTGAACGTTCAGGTCCAGCATATTCTTGCGTGGGGTGTTCAGGAGCAAGGGCTTTTCCGGTACGCGCTGCGAAGGGATATCATCGTGTCCTAGATACTCATCATTTGTTTATAGTGATAGCGGTCGTTCATCCCACGTGGCTAAGCTACGCACCGAGTTCGATACTGGTAAGTCGTCAATGCACCTTAGGTTAGATCTGAGACTGACTACTCTAAACACAGGTCAAGAGCTCGGTAAGCATTTCTCCGCGTGCCAATGCACCCACCGAGTACAACGAACGGAAGGACCGAGGATGAGGTACAACAGATTCCATAATCGTTCACTCGAAGGCGAGATCCGGTGAGATTCTACGCCGTGTCATATCCCTGATCCTTGTGATCAGAATTCACAGACGAATCTATATCAAAGTTTCAGACGCTTGGAGATGAGGTGTCGACTACGGGGAAACGCAGTGGGGCATTCCCGAGAGCTCTGCCTGAGGTACGCCACTCCCAAAATCATTTCGCTGCTCGCCTCGTTGAATTTGGACCCACCCACTGGCACCAATCGCTGTCCCGTTTTCCAGTGACTCTGTTGGAGATGAAGGAGACCTATCGAATTAAAGCCATCGCCGCGAGGACGACACCAGCTTGGTCCAGCGGCGGGCCATCGAGCTCTTTTCAGGTCAACCAATTGACCAATAAGCTCTGTGGGGTGTATTTCTTAACTCCGATCACTGTGAGTGGAGTCTGGTCGACTAGGACGTACATATGTCTCGACCTCCTGACTTCGAATCTGATCTCAAGGTTCGCTTCAAATTGCCACTCGCGCAACGACCTGGAGTTTCCTCACCGCTTTCAAGCGCGTACTCTTGATTCACAGCATGGGGAGGTCGTCTCAATTCTAATTCTGGAACCAAATTGCTCAGGACTTATCTCGAGGTGAGTCCGACCTCCCAGCAACATCCTGACATAACCTCTTTCCAAACACAGGTTATTTCGTTACCGCACACGATCTGCTCAATCACGGACATGCTAAGCATAGCTCTGACGCTACCGACGCTGCGTTTGCAGAGGAGCTTCAGCGCTGTCTCGAAGGCACCCTCGGGCAGGGCCGGGGACGCTCCATACGATATCGTCGTAGCCCGCTTGTTTTTCAGAGTGTCCCAACTGCCGTACTGTTACTCCATCTTGCATCCGCGCGACAGGCCCGAGTCGTACCGTAGACCCGTCGTTCGAGCTGAACCCGGAGAACTCCTCGAGGTTCAGGCAGTTCCTCGTCTAGAGGGTCTGGAGCTCACAGACGCCCGGGGCGCTTCTGGAGTAGAACGCGCACTTGACGAAGGAGCAAGCCGCGGTAATAGAGTCTGCAAGCGCTCACTTGTGCAATCGCAACCACATGAGCCATCTTTTCTCGCTCCCCTCCCTCATTCCGGGGTTCGTCTATTTATCCTATTTGTCGTGGTGTTTGGGTTACTGACTAACTTTATTCCAGCAGAATGTCCCTTGGTCATTTCACACTTCTTGTCGAAGACACCGCACAATGTCAAGGTGACGGTGCTGGTCATCGACCCGTCTAAGGGTCCGAGAGCAAAGAAATCCAGAGACGTACCCCCATGTCACGGTTAGGACAGTTTCCTTACATGATTCCGGTCGATATGAAGCCTTCAAGTCGTGATCGCGTTGCGCAGGACTTGGTGTCTCGAGGCGAGCTTTTCAACCTACTTTCCAACCGGTATTCGTTCTATTTCGTTAGTACACCTGATTTTCTCGGACAAGAGCTTGCTACGCGTAGTTCGGTGTGTACCCATCGCTGGAATGACAGAGGAACTTTGAGGCCCGGCTGCACAATGTCGTCGTTGGATGTTCGCTCAGAGTGTTCGTCACCTCCCAGTTACCCCGCGTCCGGTTTTGGCCGTGCTCGTCGGTCACGGTCCTCCCAGCGAGCTCGATGCGAAGGTCGTGCCGTTTTCCAGCCTGGGGTTGTTTGGCGAGGTGGTGCGACGGCTGGACGTTCAGACGCCCGAGGTATTTCTGCAACAGAAATCTCCTTTGGAGGATGGTGGATGCAATCGTCGTGTCTTCGTCTTCGGAGGTATGGCTATACGACATTGTGGAAGCTATCTTTGACGTAGGTTCCTATTCTTCGTGAGTGGGTTCTGATGAAATTCACCTCGCTCAGCAAAGTTCAATGGTCGTTTTCGCACCACCTATCAACTGTCTCGGGAGCTTCAAAGTGAACGTGCTCTCTGCCGATCCGTCCAAGCAGCCGCGTGTGAGAGAGCGAGAACAAAGAGCTGATTGAATCACTTTGAAGCCTTTGTCGAAAATCGTTGGCGAAATCACCAACACGTGACCGAGCACCATGTGAAGTCCCTCGATCGTCATGGTCGCCCGGTCTCGCGACGTCATGGAGCGGCAACGGTATAGATTCCTTGCCAGTCACTGGCTGATTTCTATACGACGGTTGTGGGTCGCCACTATCTTCGCTGCAAACGCGTTCGTTGGAATGAACGCTCAGTAGTGCGTTGTCTCAAGTTTGCGTTATTGGGAACGAAACATGACTTATTGATACCCTTTCCTACACAGTTGGACATACATCATACGAATAGTCGTTATCAGATCGTCGCTATGATGTTATTGTGGCTGGTCGTGTATTCGTACGCCCGTAACTTTTTTCTCGTCGACTGGCTCGTTTATCGAACTCACATGCGGGTGGGAAATTTTGCAACTCCACAGAGGTGCAAAGCCTGGCAACATTACGTTTGGGGTGAGGGTCGTGTTGCCAGTCATTATCGCGTTGGGTGAGTAAAACTTCAATAGAGGTCCCGCGGGTGTCTGATCCTTCCCCCCTCACTTATCATCTCGTTTCCTGTACTCATCGGCGTACGCATCTCTTAGCAAGAACAGTATCCAAGCGATGTGGTCAGCGGGTTGGGCACCCGGCATTGCAAGGTATCCAAGAACATCAACAGCGATATCAATATTGGAGATGTATCTATGTCCATGTCCGATCTCAAAACAATACCAGTGTTCGGGAGCCGCACGTAAGGTCGGACAGTAATTGGAGGATTATTTTTTCGCAGCGACGTCACGGTCATTGGATCAACTTGACGATGAACAATTTGGGACATATTTTTGGATCAGCTTTGCAGTTTCCTTTGTTTCTCGACGAGGTTTACCGTCATGATGGATTTGGTGCGGCCGTTTCAGCCGGTGTGGTGGCCTACGTGAGTCTGCATCGATTTCATTGTCGTGCGGCGTGCGCTCGACTCATGGGCGCAGCGAAAACAGGTCGTCTGTACAACTATCGAGTGGCGTGCGATGTCTGTGGAGTGAGAGCGCAGCAGTAATCACGCACCTTGATGGAGCGAGAAAGGCGACGACGGGCGATGTGGACGATCGGAAGCGGGGGCGTGCATGTGTGCGTTGTGAGAAACGGCGACGGCGAGGACAAAGGTGGGAGAGGGGGAATGGCGAGGGAGGTGACGACCGGGGCAAGGGTGGGTGAGCCACCCACGCACATGAGAGGCGAATTTTGTGAGGGCGGGCGGGCGACATGCAGGAGGGACGACTCGGACGAGGGCGACGACATCCTGTGACTGCCCTCGTTGACATCCTCATCGTCTCCACCATGGCTGTCACGGTCGCATCGTGCACCCACTGTGCATGGTTGCCCGTTTCGCCCTTGCCTCGCCCCTACTAGTATGACCTTCATATGCTGATAGATTGTTAAATAAATAATACATTCGACAACCTCCACCTTGTCCAGAACAAGCAAATTTTGCGCTGACGCCAGTCGGCACTTCCTCGAGTGAAGAAATAGTGCACAGTCCCCGACTCCCGGCACGAATAGTTCACTGTTACATAGTCACAAGCCGGGTCGGGGACTTGGCGTGGCAGCGCCGTTACGCTCAAGCACACGTCCGGCACCACTCAACTCCTTTTTTTCTTTTCTTTTTCTTCAAAAGGTTCTCCTCACTCATACCCAGCTTCCTCTTATGTCCTCTGCATCGCGTGGTGAGCCTTATGGCGATCCATTCGCTGACTGTCCCCGTCAAGCCCATTTTCAAGAACCGCCAGCGAGGACATACGACAGCACTACCAACTCTCCTTTTGAAAGCGCCACCAATTTACCCCGCGAGTTCGGTGCTGCAGGTTACGCCGATGTAGATTATGCTGAAAAACTCCCGTTGACTGGAGGCGAGAGCTACAACGCTGGTGGCTTTTACCCGCCGGGGTAAGTCGCCTTTGTTTCCACGACATGTCGATGTTGTTCGTCTTACTACTCCTCTGTTTTCCACACAGCCCCGCCGATCCCTCCGCGTATGGTGACCCTTACCTGCGCCCAAGCTCGGCCATGTCGCAGTCCACCAATGGAGTTGAAACTGCCTGGAGACGTCGCCAGACCATCAAACGCGGCGTGACACGTCAAGTCAAGCTTACCCACGGGAACTTTATCACCGAGTACCCAGTTCCTACCCCAGTTCACAGTGCGATCGAGGCAAAGTATTCGATGACCAGCACGACGGAGTTCTCGTCAGTATATTTGGGTTACGTATCTCGTCTAATACACATTCCGTGATTAGCCATATGCGATACAGTGCTGCTACGGTGGACCCGGATGATTTCACCGAAGCTAATGGGTGGTCTCTGCGACCTAAGCTCTACAACCGTTAGACCGACCTTCTTATTGCAGTCACGTCATACAACGAAGACAAGACCCTCTATGCTCGCACACTTCATGGTGTCATGCGTAATATCTGCAAGACAAAGCAGTCCAAAGTACTGGCGGAGAGCTGCGGAGGAAGGCATGCCAGGTTGGCAAAGGATCGTAGTTGCTCTTATCGTTGACGGTTTGGAGCCAATGGACGAGCGTTCTCGATGTTTTGGCCACCGTGGGTGTTTACCAAGACGGCGTAATGAAGAAACAGGTGGATGGAAAGGACACTGTTGCCCACATTTTCGAGATCAGCTCTTTCCGTGGCCAGACATATATTTGTTTGACAAGCGACACTGCAGTATACCACTCAACTTTCCGTGGACCCTACGCCCCAATCGGTCCTTCCTCATGAGAATGATCTCAATAATTTAGTTCCGGTCCAGATCATTTTCGTCTTGAGGGCCAAGGATCAGAAGAAGATCAACTCTCATCGTTGGCTGTTCAATGCTATTGGGGCCATGTTGAAGGTACAAGACTTGCTTCTATTTCTTGGATGTATACTGATCTCGTCCCTCAGCCTGACACGTGTGTCCTTATCGATGCTGGAACGAAGCCAGGGCATAAGTCTATCTACTATCTGTGGGAGGCTTTCTACAACGACCCCCAATTGGGCGGATGCTGTGGCGAAATTCATGCTATGATTGAAGGGGGGAAGAAGCTTTTGAATCCCTTGGTTGCAGCCCAAAACTTCGAGTACAAGATGTCTAATATTCTCGGTAAGCCTTCTTTTCTCGTCTTGGTTACATGGATTTCACACTGTTGCATAGATAAACCACTTGAGAGTAGTTTCGGCTATGTATCAGTCCTTCCTGGCGCATTCTCCGCATACCGGTATCGTGCAATCCTTGGTCGCCCTCTCGAACAGTATTCCCACGGTGATCACTCGCTTGCTGATCGTCTTGGCCCCAAAGGTATCCACGGCATGGGTATTTTCACCAAAAACATGTTCTTAGCCGAGGACCGTATCTTGTGTTTTGAGTTGGTCGCAAAAGCCGGAGACCGTTGGACTTTGACCTATGTGAAGCCTTCGAAAGCAGAGACGGATGTCCCGGAAGCTGCGGTTGAGTTAATTGGCCAGCGTCGTTGGTTGAATGGTTCCTTCGCTGCTTCGGTGGTGAGTATCCAATTTTCGAATTCATGTTTCCTAGTACTTAATCTGTTTTCTTTTGGTAGTATGCCCTGGTGAACTTCTTCCAGCTTTATCGTTCGGGTCATGGGATCATCAGAATATTAATGTTCTTCTTCAAGTTCCACATCCAGGCACTGGTATGTAATCTCCTCGCAACACGTCCCTTTTCGTTTGGTTTCGTTAACCCTCTTTTCGCAGTATAACATCTTCTCGTTGTTTGCTCTGGCCAACTATTGGTTGACATTCAGTATTATCATCGACCTACTGTACAGTAGTAGTAAGCGCATTGTATCACGTGTTGCGGTAGCCCGATTGTGATTGGTCACGGTAGATTCCGGATGCGGCAGCCTTTTCGATTATATCTTCGTCAACGCTGCTCTCTCTCTTTCGCGTGTGGGTGCTCTCACCCGCGCCTCCGAGTCGTTGCACACACTTGCATTCTCCGCCGGGTCGCAGGCAGTCCTAACAGAGAAATCGATCTTGATGAAGAGTTCAAGATCTACCGCTGAGTCAGTGTCGTCTACCTTCCAACATGCTATATCCCTAACGACAACCAGACGGTCTTCTCATGGCACGTATCTTGCTCCCGCGCTCTTCGTTCGACAGCTCACGTCGTATACCCTTCTATTCTTCTGGCACGTTATTTGCAGGTGTTGGACGCCCTCGTTTTTCGGCCACTACCTTACGCCAACAATCCCTTCCTAGAAAGATCTGGCTGGGATCCAGAAGTTGCTCCGTGCTTTGTGTCTCCTCCCCAACCCGTCCTGTTTGTTATCCGGCTAGAATTCCCTGCAGATCATTGACGTTTCGCAGGACTACCCTGTCCTCTTTCGAGCTTGACATGTTGCCCCCTGCTTTCGAGTCGTCCCGCGTACTCTCCACCTTCGTCGACATTGAAGGCTATTCCCCCGGCCTCCATGATTAATACCATAATGTGGCGCAACCTTCTGGGACACTCCACAACCAAGGGTCTCCTTCTGGTTCAGACGACGACGACGACGGTTATTTAGTGTTATCCCGATTGACACAGACTCGGAATGGAAACTCTTGTCGACGGTAAGTGCAGACTTATCCTTTTTTAATGTCAACTTTTCGTCACCTATTCGCAGACGATCCTTGACTTCGCCTGATATTCGCTCGCGAACTGATCGATACATAGTCTCGAATGGAATGGAATGAACTTGGTTAGTGTTTCACTCATACACGTCCTTGGTCAACCGTCTGACCATGATCATTCAGTCCGACAAACAGTCTTACGTCAAGCCAAACAGCTCATGGACAATTTAGATCAGCAATACCCAGACTATGTGTACCAGAGGCGGTCGAACAATCGTTGCAAAGCGATCCTGCTCTAAGTCTTTCAGCGGACAAGGCATCCAGCTGGGACTTCGTGGACGACCATACAGGAGATGCAGAATACGTTGACGTACCTCCCGTCAACGTGGCTGACGCGGACGATCCGTGCACCAGCGGGCAGGAACCTTGTTATACCAACCTCCCCGCGGATCCCTCCGGAACAGCCACCCCGTCACGAGCATCCAGCCACCAGCCACCTGATCCCCGTGATCCCCTTGGTGACACACAGGTTTCTTATGTCTCATCCGGGTCGTGCCACGCAGGCCCGACACCAGGGTGGGATTTTCCATATACCACTCCCGGTACCCGCCGGATACATACCCGCGTCATGGTCACGGGACATTCTATGGGAGGCGTCGTAGGTACAGCTCTTCTCTCCTCCGACAATATCACGGCTCTGATCACAATGTCCACCCCGCATACGCTTCCCCCAGCGCGTTGCGACGTCCGAATCGAGGAGATATATGACCGGAATCACAAGGAGCCGAGACACCTATCGTGTCCATCTGCGGAGGTGTGACGGACATGGTGATTCCGTCTGAGATTGGCATTCTGCCGAGGGTGGACTCGGTTTATCGATGGACGGGGGTTGGACACTGCGAAATGATGTGGTGCCATCAGGTACGGTGGCGCATTGCCTTCACTGACTTAGTTTTCCATGAACTAACCGGTGCGTATACTATATGTGATCAGGGAACACAATCCCGTACCGCTCGAGGTGGTCCGGCAACGGGTAAGCCAGTCTTGCTTTCGCGGTGGGCGCGTGTCGTTGACCAGTCGAACGTTGTTTCGGTATCTCGTCTTCCCATCCCGGGCCATCCTGTGTACACAAAAAGGTTTGCAACATGCTCGACATGCACGTAGTGACGACCGTGAGCGGGAAACGCCTGCCCATTGGCCGGAACGTCTCTGAAGTGTCGATTTGTTGTCATTCGGATACTCCGGTGAGTGCTTGCGTTTGGGGATCTCGATCGGCGGTTCGCAACACGTGCTGTCGCCGTCGCCGTTTTCTTATATAGAAGTCTGACCATGTGTACCTCGCGCGCGCGACTGCGCTGCATTGACAGGGTGCGGTCGAGATAGCGCGGGCGGTCAAAGCGATGATGGACAAGAGCGATAAGGTGGCGGCATCGGAACATGGTTCGTGGAGTCCCTCATACTAGTCAACACGGACCGCTCACGCGCGCCGAACATAAGAAACGAGGGAACGTGTACATAGTTTGTCACGAATGTTTGTGGTGTATTTATTTTTTTCCTCCAGAAGCCGTCACATCTACTGATCCCCAGTCTTCTGTTACGGCTACATTGGCATTCAAATCTCCGTCCAAACTCTCCAACTTCCGTCCAAACCCATTCGTATTGTATTTACCCATTCGAACCTGTCATCTGATGCTTTCATTAGGTACCTCAAAACACACCGGATTCTTTTGATTTCATGGGAACGTTTCTCGGGCCGAAAGAGATGATCCCTTCTGCGCCATAGGCTCGGTTGTCCCTTGCTCGGCGCGTCATATCGGCAGCTCTAACCGATATTCAATGACGCACATTATGCCATCATGCCATGGGCGCGTTCTGCATTGACCTACTGCCAGTGCATATGGCTGTGACTTCTGAATCAGGCTGGCTGACTGAAACTCCTGAATCGTGCTGATTTCAGTGGGAAAATGAATACCAAATTTGAACCCCTGAGATGATACCTGACATATTACAACTTTCCCACACAGAAGAGTTGTTGTAGGCCGCGGACTCAAAGGAATTCTGTTTGCGATGAACTTGAATATATATATATAGTCAACCCCTTCAAAGTGACAGTCACCCAAAGTTTGTGTTTCGAAGACCACCCATGATGACTCGGAAGACTACTGGCCAGGATCATTCTCAGAGAATGAGAGCCGGTGTGTCCCCTGTCCACCGAGGCCGACACCAGTCGGAAGCCCAGTCGGGATCCATTCGCGTAACATCTTCAATCCCCCCATCCCCCCGTTTCTCTGTCACATCATCCCCACCCTACTCGGACTCCGAGTCATCTGATGAAGATTCACTTGAGGGCCAGGTAACCCCTGTCTGCAGTTTGTTTGATTTATGCTTATTCAAAAGCCTCTCGAACTAGCCCACAGCTCATCCTAACAACCAACTCTCGGGTGTCGAGCAGGATACTATCAAACATGCCGAACTTTGGTGCAATGCTTTGAAGAAGAAGAAGGCCGCCATGGAAGACTTGCTGAGGGCCCAGAAGACGTTGGAGAAAGCAGAGGAAGTTTTCACACAGCACATGGCTGTGGAGGCCATAGAGGGAGCTCACACCCGATTTTTGTCGGGGCTAAGGCCTATCACTTCCCCTGAAGCATCTTATCTTTTGACCGTTGGTCGTTTGTCCATTCGTCCGTTCCTTTCCGACCCCCCGGGACCCTCTCGCGGTTTTGCAACACCCATGGGCGCTTACGGGGATTCTGGAGTCGGAGTAAGGGGAAGCCACATCAGACCTTCACACGCTGTGCCGTAGGGTCATTGAACGTGCGCATCTTTCTACTTGCTCTTAAACATAACTTATATTTTACCTTCCAGTTCGACTGTTGGCCCGGCCCCTCTGAGACCGGTGGTCCGTCATATATATTCTTTTTTATGTTGGTCTCGGAAATGACATGATACAGCTGTTGTGTTCTGTATCCCTCTTTGTAGTTCTCTCAAACTGTATGGATTATGACATCTTATTTAGTTGTATCCATGGTTTATTATTCATGTACTAGAGATAACTTATCGCACCTTTTGAGCTATCAATCTCCGCCCGTTAACGTGAAGGAATCCCGCCGGTACGACATATTCTACACTCATGCCGAGAAGCATGGATGGAACCACTAAGCAAATTCGAAGTCGCTGGTGTGTCGCCTAATAAGGGTCCTATGGACAGTAGCAGGCCCGGGCCCTTCATCTCATGAACTTCTTGTAAGAAGGTAGACAACGACCCTTGCAGCTCGGATCTGGAGGAAGAATTAAAGCCGGAACGTTTTCGAGGGGTTTGCTGCACGTCAGAGTCATCTTATTAACCTGTTAGTAAATTCTACGACGCGATTTCCAGTACCGGTTACTACTCACTAGGAATATCTCGGGCCAACCGTGGACCAAGCGTTTCGAAGTACCCGTTGGCCGGAGTGGCCACAGCTACCGGATCCGGAATTGATGGAGGAGAGGCTGTCCGTATCATTGAAATGCCGGTCAGAGAACACAACCAGATTGGTAAATGCGACACGGTAGCACACCTCGAATCTGGCGTCCGTCTGGTAAAGATGCCATGAAAGTTGGCTTCAAGTCTGCCTCTTAAATGTAATTCTGACTCGGCTGTATCATATTGGATTAGCTGCATGTTGGTGTGTACTCGGATCCTTTGTCGATACTTTGACATTTCATTTAGAAGTTGGGCGGCGGTTGACATTACCGGCGAAAAAGCAGTTTTTCACACGAGTTCTGTTTGGCTGGCGGTCGAGGTGCATTGGCCAACAAGTGACAGAGTGGGAAAAATGGATGGAGTTGGCGACGAGGAAGCGACTGGGAAAATTGAATGGATGCCAGGTTTTGCCCACCGTGTAACAGGTCTTCCCACGAGCCAGGACCTTGCGTGGCTCAGCGCTCAGCGGTGATGTGATAGACTGCACAGCACTGTGGGAAAAACGGATGGAAACTTGGTTTTCCGAACACGAGTCGGCAACGACGAGTTTTTCCCACCTTGGTATGTTGCTGGCACGTACTGATGCTAACCCAACCGTCGCCACCTTTCCTAGAGTTTCTCACCCCGCAAACCTGAAGGACTCCGGTCGACGACGACTCTGATTGTGGGTGTTCATTTATTTGCCTACTAAGTGCTTGCCCTCATTATAAAAGGTGAGCTGGATATCAGTCTCCCTAGTAGGCTTGTCCCTCGTGATCTCACCTCAAAGCTGCCCTGATGTCCACCTCTTCCAGCGCCAGTCACGATGAACAACCTACGTCTGGAAGGAAGCGCGGATGCTCCAGTGCTCTGCAACTCGGTCCAAGAAAGAAACCGTAAGTTCTCCTCGCCGAAGTCGAACTGCCATTAGCTGCTAATCATTGGTGCGCTCCAGGACTACTCAAGATCCGTTAGTCCACCACGGACGTCACTTCGGCCGGGCTGTCCATGCATTCTGCAATGTGCAGACGCTCATCGCGAATGGCCTTCAAGCTATGTCTGACGACACTCCCGAGGAGTCCTTAACTGCCACGTTCGTATATCAACATTTCCTTGTTTCCAATATAGCTTGACTAGGTGTGAAGTGAACAGAAAGAAAAATCTGTTTTTCGCGAACTTCTTCGAGTCGTACCGGGATTGGATCGTCGACTTCTGGAGACGTCGGAAGAGGAGGTCATTGCGATTGCTGATCTGGTATATTCCTTCATTTTTGTTCGTTTCATACTGATTTTCGATGTAACGAATTTCAGATTCAGAAAGGAGCCAATGGCGCTCGGGCTGATGACACCAAGGGTATGAAAGGTCCCATAATCGATTGGATCACCCCAAAGGGGCAGTCACTCAACCCTCACATCCCCCGCAACGTCAAGTCTGGACGGGGCTTCCACCACGACCGGACCGGCGCACTCCTTTGTCCAGCAGGTTTAGATTGGAGCAATGTCGAGTACGTGCATTTTATTTTACTCCATTACCTCTTTGGCCTGAACAAGACTCGCAGGACACGTACCAAACTGGCAAACGGCGAAATGCAAGTAGCCGGTGATCAATGGCCTGTGTTTCTGTACGCGAATTATATGTATGACTCTGACGACCCATGGAACGGTCTCCTCCGCAGCGGTCTGCTTGTATGTGTGAGTGTCGTTTGGTTATCGCGGCAACTCGTTCACTGACTTTTCATCCCAAAGGCATTCAAACACGTCTTCACGTCACCAAGCTCTGTAGATCAAGAGCCCAAAGCCACGCGCTCCGGAAATGCGCGCATCCATGGCATGCGCTCCGTGACCAAGGCCTCCTTGGCGTATGTGGCCACTCAGGTCTGTAAGTTTATTGTTGTGAGTGTCGTGTACTCATCCATGGTAGGCTCGATTTGCCTTGACTTCCGCGCAAGTCTTTTCCCGTACGGATCTTGTTACGGATTCAGAACGCTTCTACAACAGCGTGATAGAGCTTCTTGATGATCGTGAGGAGAAGGACGAAGTGGATCAGCTCATGACTTGGTGGAACCGGTAGGCGTCTTTCTTCTGCTTCATATCATCTGTTAATGGAGGGAACAGCCAGGTTTTCCCTCTCTACTCTGAGGTTGAACACCTCCCAACCAAGAACAGTGCTCTTGCCAGGATTCGGCAGAAACGTGCTGAGCGGCTGGAGAGGGATGCTGTAGTCGACGCGTAATATTGCTACGGTGTAACAGAGTGTTAGAGTCGGAACAGAACTGTTACTAACTGGAGCTTTACTTGACTGATCTTGATCGCGTTCACTTTGTGCGCTCGACGGCTCGAACAACGTTCCCGCGTTCACGCGTCACTCGGTGACCCGTTTTGGAAGGAAACCCCGGCAATCTCCGAGGTTCGAAGGTGAGGTCGCGCCAGCACCGCCTCCCGGATATTTTCACCAACTATCTAACTAATCTGAGTTATGTCATGGATTATATGTGTCGAGATGAGATATCTGAATATCTCTTTAAGATAAAAATGACCCGGCAGTAAGTTTCCATTCGTTGACAACTTGGTAGCAATATATCAAGTATCAAATTATTACAAACTATATAACATTCGGATGTCTGGTTGTGTCTCTCAGAATTACCAGGCAGGAAGCATATATTCATGAAGAAAATCATTCCAAAGATGACAAAAAGTATAAGCTAATGAATAAAGGGCACCTTCAACAACAATAATGAAGTAGATTGACAGAACTGTCAGCAAAGAACAATGGATCAATAATCCAGGTTTAATACTGTTGACAAAGCTTATCACAGTGA